>BHFT01056165.1:0-20451 GCA_004320025.1 Laticauda laticaudata
TGTGTGCTCTTGTATTGTTGTGGTTGAAGCTGAAGTAGTCATTGACTGGTAGGACATTGTAGCAGAAAATTTTGTGTGCTACACTTAAGTCTTACTGTAGGCAGCGTAGTTCAAGGTTGTCCAAGCCCAAAATCTCAAGCCTGATGATATAGGGTATTCTGTTGCAAGCAGAGGAGTGTAGTACTCTTCTTGTGAAATACTTCTGGACTCACTCAATTGCATTCATGTCCGATATTCAGTGTGGATTCCAAACTGATGAGCTGTATTTGAGTATTGGTCTAGCAAAAGTCTTCTCTATTCATCTCCACACATCTTCAGTCACCTACACTCAGCAATCACTTCCCTGGTTACTCTTGACGGAAACAGTTTCTTTGTCACTGTTGTATCTTTTCTACTAATCAAATAAAAGAAACGAGAATCAGTCCTTTGCTGAAACTTCTAGAAGAACTAACTAACCTCACTGATCTTGCAAGAATTTCAACATATCTGGGCAGCCCAAGTTAATCAAACATACAAAATGGTTGGCAGGCTTAATCAATGACAAGAATAACTAAATGTAATGTATCCCATCGAAATACACATCCGTATTATATTCTAGAATATATAGTTACTTTTGTGCATACACAAAGGTAATAACATCTGCCAACTCAAGCAGGAATATATTATAACAATCATGTACCAACCACTAGTTTTGTGTTTACTTTGGTCTGAAGTGCACTTATTTGCATACTCAGCTAATATGGCAGTGAATATATTATAATCAATGTTGATATTAGATCTTCCCTAATTTTTCTCTGAATGATTTCAGCTATGTTGGGAAAACTCTCCATATCTGTGAAAGAAAACATGCCAAAAGAATCAAAAGAATTATGTAGATTTCCCAAATGTCCTCTACAGGTGAATGGCACATCAATCCACATTTGCATGATTGTGCACCCTGTTGAATTATTTTCCATTTGTGCTCTGCAAAAAATAAAGCCCAATGCTTCATTGAAGCAGCTTCTGTCAGCTGAATCCATTTTTGTTAGCTGAAGACTGTCACTCGTAACTGATGAGATAGACTCTCTTCTGTAAATGATTTGGTCGAAACATTTAACCCCCCAAACTAAACTTAGCACTTCCCTGACTGTCTGTGCATAATGTTTTTCTGCATCTGTAAGAAAGCATGATGCAAAATCAATTGGGCATTCGCTGTCATATTTCATAATGTGTGACATAAGTGTGTCAATGCCATCTTCTTAGGCATCACAGGCCATTTCACTGTTAAGTGTGATTTATAACTAAGATCTGATGTCACCATTTTCTTCACTTCTGTGAACATCTGCTTGCAATGGTTTGTCCACCGCCATGCATTTCTTGCTTGTATTAAAATGTTAAGAGGGCATGAAATTAATTTGGCAGAAATCTGTTATGGTAATTAACAAAACCAATTCCCCCAGGAGACATATCTGGAACACTTCTGCTTTATAAGTGCATCTAAGATCATAAGACCAATAAAAAAAATATTTGTGGCTCAGGGTTGAAATGAGTGGTCCTTGATCAGTGGTGGGATTCAATTTTTTTACTACCAGTTCTGTGGGCATGGCTTGGTGGGCATGGCAGGGGAAGGATACTATAAAATCTTCAGTCAGAGGTGTGATTTGCCAGTTCTCTAAACTACTCAACATTTCCACTACCGGTTCTCCAGAACTGGTCAAAACCTGCTGAATACCACCTCTGTCCTTGATGCTTTCTTGAATTTTGTTGTTTTCTTGCAGATGTTTCATTACCCAAACTAGGTAACTTCATCAATGGGTAATGAAACAATTGTTTTGAGGTTTTACAGATATATCTCATCAATTTTTCTGCTGACAGTTCTGTCATCTCAAGAATATCAAGTAGCTGGGCAGCCTTGCAGGGCTTAGTTCATGACTCTATCAAAGCACTAATAAAGTGATGTTACTTCAATAACTTTTTTGTCATAATGATATATACGTGAAGGTGTATTTTTGGTGAACAACACAAAAATAGGTCTATTTTGCTGAAATGCCCTCCAAAGATTTGCAACAATGTTCTTAATGTGCCCCACCTCCATTTTTTATGCTTCCAGTGGTCATTTGGTACTGGACAACCTGCTGCAAAAAGCTGGATGATTTTGCTCCACAGGTAAAATTCTGGCCATTTTTATTCTTCTTTTAACGGAATGAAATTGACAAGAGTTCCATAACATTTTCTTTCTTGCTCAAGTGACCACAAAGCTATTGTCCTTTTTAATTATCTTTACCAGTCCTAGAAAGTCAGGCCACAGAGGTCCATTGGTACTTGCTTTCTTGGCATAAGAAACCCATAGAAAGCAGAAGATTCTACCGCTCAGGTCTATGTTTTCTGTGGTCCAGGCAGAACACCAGGTCATAACTGTAGCCAAAGTGGAGGCAGAAGTTGAAGTCTGGAAAAGGAATGTCTTAAGTTAATTTCTTTTGGAGATAGTTTATCCATGGGAGGCAAGCAGCTGATGGTTGCACTCTGAAAAGGGTCCTTGGTTTTGACTTCCATTGAATGCAATAATTTCAACAAGCAAACATTTATTGGATTGTGGTGTCAATCAGATGTGTTTTGTTACTTTGTCTTGTTATTTGGTGATAGGCAGAAAGAACATCTACAACTCAGTAGCATTACACTTTACTCACATAGGAGCCCGCAGTTTGAAATGACACTTGCAGCTGATATGCAAGCAGTCTTGTATTCAAATAAAACCCTTGTTCTGCCAAATCCATGTAACAATTTTGTGCTATTCTTGCTTAGAGAAAGCTATCAGTCAAAAGGCAACATAAAAAGCCACCAATGTACTGACATAGGACTTATTTAATCTTTGGCATAACTGTGCACGATTGCTTGCTATTCAATGAGTCACAAAGCATAGCATTAAATGGTGCTTACTAGAATATGAAATCCTTCATTGATTCCAGTTATCTTGGCAAGAAAATTTCTGTCAGGAGTTGATTAGGTTCCATAGCAGGGAAAGTTCACTTATCACATCAGATCTCTATGTGGTTTTGCTTTGTTTTATAAACAAGCTCTTTCTTGGTCATGGGGAACATCAAAGAATGAATGGTGCTGAAATGCAAACAGAAGAAAAGAAGAAAACACCCAAGAGCAATCCAAAGGATTAAGAGAAAGGGGCAGAAAAGAGAGAAGCCACAAGCAGCAATTTAGGTGAGAGTTTAAGTCAGGGCGAAATAGAACAAGAGAGTCATTCTGTATGCTGGCAGCAAGAGAACTGAGAACACTCTCCAGCCTTTTTATAGGAATTATACAGTTTCCAGAAAGAAGTGATGAATAAGATCCATCTCCAGAAGTGGAGCTCATTTGGGTACTGAAGATCACTCTGTAGATCTGTAACATGCTGGCTTTATTATTCTATGGTGTTTGCTGCTCCTCTCCATCAAGGGATGCTAACGTTCAAAGCAGTGGTGGGATTCAAAACATTTTACTACTGGTTCTGTGGGCATGGTGTGGCTTGGTGGGCTTGGCAGGGGAAGGATACTATAAAATCCCCATTCCCTCCCCACTCCAGGGGAAGGATACTGCAAAATCCCATTCCCTCCCTACCCCACTAACCTGCTTTCCAGCTCCATTCTCCTGTGCAGGACAATAAAAGAAGACCCAGCCAATCAGCTGGGACTCAGGAGGTAGAGAATAGATGGGGGTGGGGCCAGTCAGAGGTGGTATTTGCCCGATTTCTGAACTACTCAAAATTTCTGCTATCGGTTCTCCAGAACTGGTCAGAACCTGCTGAATTTCCACCTCTGATTCAAAGGCCAATTGTTTGAGAGACATTCCCAGAGTTTTAAAACTGCAAATATTAGAATTGCATTTGTTGTTTCCATTTACTCTACTACACCATGCTGGAAGATGATTGAAATAATAGAATAACAGAGTTGGAAGGGACCTTAGAGGTCTGCTAGTCCAACCCTCTGCTCAGGCAGGAGACCCTATACCGTTTCAGACAAACGGTTAACCAATCTCTTCTTTAAAACTTCCAGTGTTGGAGCATTTACAACTACTGGGGGCAAATTGTTCCGCTAATTAATTGTTCTAAATGTCAGGAAATTTCTCCTTAGTTCTAAGTTGCTTCTCTCCTTGATTAGTTTCCACCTATTGCTTCTTGTTCTATTTCAAGTGCTTAGGAGAATAGCTTGACTTCCTCCTCTTTGTGGCAGCCCCTGAAATATTGGGACATTGCTATTATGTCTCCCCTAGTCCTTCTTTTCATTAAACTAGACATACCCAATTCAAGCAACCATTCTTCGTATGTTTTAGCCTCCAGTCCCCTAATCATCTTTGTTGCTCTTCTCTGCAGTTTTTCTAGAGCTTCAAGATCTTGTTTACATCATGGCAACCAAAACTGGATGATCCTCAAAAGTCATTTCCAAAATAAAGAGAAAATACAAAGGGTGAGGTTAAGCTTTGTATGACTCGCAAAACACTAAGAATCTGTCTTCTGTAATAATAACAAGACAGGTTTTGTTATCTTCACTAATCATTTCCCCTATTTTCCCCCCACACCTTCATTGATATCAAATTTGGTGTACCTGAGGAACTTTTCTACCTGTATATTAAGGCCCTGTCACATCAGCCGACGGATGCAAAAGGTATGTAAAAAGGACACAGCGGATGAAAAAATGTTCCATCCGTTGTTATCCGCTCTCAAAAGTGCCCCAAATTTGCGTAAACAGAGCGGACAACAATGTAAAGGAACGGATGGGGAGAGGACGTAGCGAGGATGTTAAGCGGATGCTCCATGGAAGCCTAGCGGATGGAAGTGGATGGAAGTGGATGAGATATCTGCAGGGCTTCCGGGGGAGCACAGCGAAGCGGACGCGCAATGGAAGGAGCGGATGCAGAGCAGATGCCTATCGGATGACGCAGATGCATCACAGACGCCTAGCAGATGCCTAGCAGATGCCTAGCGGATGCAAAGCATTCACTGCACATGCGGGGAGGATGCATTGTGTCAGCCCCACGGATATAAAATGATGCAGCTCGCAAGCAGGTCACCATTCAGAGGAAAGACCTGCTGCCAGACACATCTCCAGCCAACAACCATTGGAAGGTAAGAGGAAAGCCTGTGCCATCTTTCTGCCAGCCCTGGGCCAAGAAGGACAGGGCCACCATCCCACCCCTGACCCTGACTCTGCTTTCTGCTGGGGCTATCTGCTGCCGGGTCTGACTCTCGCTGGTTGCTCTACTCTGCTGCGTGCGCTCCTGGTCCTGCATGGTGCCTCGCTGGTGCTGCTGGTGCTGCTGGTCGGTTGTGGGGGTGTGGTGGACCCAGCCCCTAGAACCTTCAAAGCCCTACTCGACTCGAGGGCCCCAGAAGGACCCTGCCAGAGGGAGGAAGGAGGCAACGCACTGATAGGGAGAGGAGATAGTACCCATTGACAGAGGAACCATGAAAATGAGGTGCTCGAACTATGGCTGAGGGGACGAACGAGTACCGTCTGGCGGAAGGGACACAGCTCCTATCGAGACACCCAAGAGGGAAGCAGGTGGCCTTGGAGAGAGAAAGGCGGAGAGCCTGGCTACACTCTCGAGGTCTCCTGCTCCGGCGTGGGATGGAAACCGCACATGCACACCTGGATACAGGAAGCCTGCATCTCAAGAAGTCTGGCCAGCTGCGGTCAAGTTCCCAACCGGGAGACCTACGTTGATGGCCAAGTGCAGGATGCTTGGGGGTTGAGGCTCCTGCCACCGAGGACGCAGCCCCTCTGTCAAACTCTCTCTCAGCGCAGCCCACAGAGAGCCAGTCCTTCTTCTGGCCCAAGAGCTCCAACCTCCTGTGTCCAGGCAGGTACTCTGGAGGCGGCCCACGACTGGAGACCACCCCCTGACAGCATGCACTCCCCCTGTTGGCGCGGACCGCTAATGGAGGCCCCTGATGCTACGTGGAGAGTCAAGAGGAGGCCACTTCCACAGAGACCCAACCCCACACCCCCAGCTCCACCTCCACAGAAAGTCAGGCAGAAGAGCCAGAACACGGAGGACAGCAAGCCACACTGTCCTGGCCTGGAGCATCAGCGTGACACCATCCACAAAGCAGCGTCCAGATCTGCCTTCTCAATCTGGTAACCACCGAGCTGAGCGCAGTGCTCCTAGAGCCGAGCCAGAGCCTTCCATTCCACCTACGTCAGAACCAGCCCCTCATGGACACTGTCCAAAATCACTAGTTACCAGGCTGATCAAGGACAGGTCACACACAAACCCCTCCAAGCCCAACTGAGCTGACCTCCGAGCTCAGTCACCAGCGTCTCGCTCTCCACCCCAGTGATGTCACACGCCCTTCCAAGGCTTTCCCACAGGCTCTCACCCTACCAAAGGCTATGGCTACCCAGGCAGTTCTCAGCAGCACGGGCAGCCCTCCCAGTCCACGGCACAGGTTCAATCGCCACACCCACAGGTGCCCGATGCCACCGACGCCACAGATGCCCACCAATGCCCACCATATGTCACGCAATGCCACAGATGCCACCCACGCCTCACCATCGCTCACGCTGCAAACCAGACAAGCTCCCATACACTTGCTTGCGCGTGTGCGCCGACCCCAACAGCCAAGCCCTATCTCTTTGTCATCGCGACTTTTTGGGAACTGACCCACCCTCATGTCCTGGAGGAAGGGCTTTTCCCTCAAACATCACAGGACTGCCAGCCAGCTCTCTGCAGAACTTCCTTCAACCACACCTAATCCCCTGTATGTCCTCTTGGGGCGACCCATGGCACCCCCAATGGTGCCTCAGGAACCAGCACTCCAGCCACTTGCCACCCTCCACAGCACTTGGGACCCTTCACCCCTGAGACTATGGGCGAACGGCTGCGTAGAGTGATGAGAAGACACTTCACAGCGTAGTGCTAGTGTATATACCTACCTGTACTATACTGTACTTTGCCTGTTTCGGTGAGCACGTGTTACTTTGGCTAGCCCCAAACACTAAGCGGTCATTGCTTCCCTTTGCTCTCTACAGCGAACGTCTCGCTGGTAATATAGAAGAGCTTTCGAATCTTTGCTCTCTTAATTCCAAATCACAGTCGCTGAGTTCAAGTGCCTTATTAAGCTTCAGTCTTACTTCCAGGGTGGAAACTGCGATCTAGAGATACATATATATATATATACCTTTGTCCACATCCTACTGCTTGTGGATCTGGATGTCATTAGCAAATAGCAGCTCAGGGCTCGTAGACGAGTCTATTGGTCATAGGGCACTGTGTTATGCGCGGACCGTGGTATGGGTAATAGCTGTGGCGACTACGATAAAACCATCCAGTGCAAGCATTAGTGGGACTGTATGTCCACCCTACCCAGTGCCACACCTATGGCTGCCTTGTTACGTATTATCTAATAACAATCTATTACATCATCCTTCTCAATCAACACATCTTCAACACCAAATCAAACACTCTTTATTAAATGCCCTAGGTTCATGTGTAGCGGCCAACTCAACATTACACTGGCACCCAATCTCATCAGTGTGGATGAAGACAGCTGCTGAAGGCAAGGCATCCATCTCATAGATTCTACCATCCTGTCTGCCACTCCACTAGCTCCAGCTGGGGGATACACACATATAATAAGGAGGTTCGCGCTTGCTTCCCTTTACTGAAGCTCTTTGGGCACCTTGCACATCCACAGTGTCTAATTCAGGTTTTGCCCTTTCGCCTCCTCTCGCTCCATGTCCCCCATCTGCTTGTTGGTGGTCCGCAAGCACTGAGGTCTTGCAAACACTGATATTCCTTGACTGTAACCAGGCTGAGCGGGTGCGCGAGTGGAGATATGCCTGACAAAGATACAGCAAGCTTCCACGATGTCATGTCTCTGGGCGATGCGGCATGTTGTCTGAGAGAGTAACCTGGAAACCTGGTTGGCCAGCGATGCCAACGGCATTCTCCACCACCCGTCTCCTGCCTCCATGCAGACAGCCCTGTGCTAGTTTGAAGAATCCTCTTCTTCACAGGTGAGGCAATCTGGACAGTGTTAGCGCTTCATGAGGTAGGTTCCTGGAGGGAGAAGGGCATCATCCCCCATGATGAAACCAGAAGTTAGCGCGGCCACATCTGCTGTTGTCGATGGGCAGGGGTTCTGGATCTGCCGGAAGCCAGGATGAGGTTTGCCTTCAGCTCCTCCTTGACCGGTTGACTGGTGTCTGTTATAATCTGGGTCATCTTGAGCTGACCCACTGCCCTGAGAGCATTCAATGTACATGAACTTTTATACAAGCATTCGACCCATGGCATAGAGGATTGATGTTGAAGAAGCCCTTGTAGTTTGAAATTAAGTGGACCCCGAGTGGCTGGAGCTTTGCAGGCCATTGTCATTGTGCTTCCCATCATATGCGCCTCCAACGGATGTGGGGGAAGCTTCCACTTCTCGATACCACTGCCTCATGCAACTTTCTTTCCAGACCTTCTTCTAGCTGCGAGGGGCCACATTGGAGGCAGCTCACCTCCTTGTAGTTCTTCAATGATGGCCTGCATCACTTCTCTGACCAACAATGCTGATGGTGTTCTGTGGCACCCTCCAGGCGTACTGCATGCTGCCTGTACTGGTCCCAGAGCCAGATGGCGCAGAGTCGAGTGCCACCTTTAGTCCAGGGTCCAGGCTGGGGCCGGAAGTTGGTGTTTGCCTTGCGTCAAACTGGGTCTCAGCTGCTTCCACAACTTTCAATCAAACATGGCTGGTGGCATCCTCATGAAGTTCTGGAATGCACGAGTGTTCTCTCGTTCCTCAGCTCCACCATCAGCTTGTTGTACAGTCCGTACTCGGCTCTTTCGCGATTCCAATCTCGACCCAGACACTTCTTGGGATGACCGCCTTTTTCTTCCTGTAGAACAGCTGAAAAGAGCCTGTGTAGAGGGCTTTCGCCACTAGTTGTAGAACGATGGCTGCTACCAAAAGGAGTGTGCCTGATTGATCCATGGTGGGAGATGACTGGATGCTGTGGATGGAGAGCAAGAGCAAGATCAAGGGCTGAAGAGGGACACAGGGGCTGCTGGGACTGAAAATGAGATGCCAGGTTGATTTCTCCCCCTTGTTTATAGAAATATCATTTTTCTGCTAGGTGTTCCTTCCACATAACTCCAAGGCATCCCTCCAGACATCCTAATAATCCGAGATTGTTACTCCCCTATACAAACATTTTTTCCGTTTTGATGCTTTATATGCGAGCTGCACTCACTTTCATCCTTTCTACGTTTGTGCTACTAACACTGCGTGTCCATTCCGCGTCCGTTTCTGCTGAAGTGGATGTGAGTTGCCACGGATGCGCAGCGGATGCCTAGCGGTATAGCAGATGCGTAACGGATGACGACGGACGTATAACGGATGTCCCCGTATGCGTAGCGGATGTAGAATGGACGCGTTGGATACTTCATCCACTCAAAAGTTTTGTGCAGCTCAAAACTTTCTGAGTGGTAGAAATCTCAGTAAACGGATGCTGGACGGATAGAGAGTATGAAAAACGTATGCAGTGAGTACAGAACGGATGCATCGCGTTAACCAATGGATGGCAAGTGTTTTCTCTCCGTTTTACAACTCTTTCCATCCATTGGTGCTTTTGACATGGGCTTTAAAGCCCCTGTCACACTGCACCAATGGATGGAAAGAGGATGTAAAACGGAGAAAAACACTTGCCATCCGTTGGTTAACGCGATGCTTCCGTTCTGTACTTCACTGCCTCCGTTTTGCTTCCTCTCTATCCGTCCAGCATCCGTCTATTGACATTTCATCCGCTCAGAAGCTGCTCAAAACTTTTGAGTGGAAAATGTATCCAATGCATCCATTCTGCATCTGCTAGGCATACGGGGGACATCTGTTCTGCATCCGTTACGCATCTGCTATATCCGCTAAGCATCTGCTGCTCATCCGCGCAACTCAAATCCGTTCCAGTGGTAGAACGGACGCAGGGAGGAAGCGGAACGGACCATGCAGCGTTAGTAGCACGGACGGAGAAAGAATGAAAGCGGATGCAGCTACGCATCCGCGTCACCCGCTACACATCCGCTCTGCATCCGCTCTGCATCCTCTACGCATCCTCTACGCATCCTCTACGCATCCGCTCCGCATCCGCTTCCATCCGCTCTCATCCGCGAGGCTTCCATTCTGCATCTGCTTTCCATCCGCTCTGCGTACTCCCCCCGTCCGTTCCTTTCCGTGTTATCCGCTCTGCTTATGCAAATTTTTGCCCCTTTTGAGAGCAGATAACAACAGATGGAACCAATATTTTTCTCGTCCGCTGTGTCCTTTTTACAAACGTTTTGCATCCGTTGGGCAGTGTGACAGGGCCTTAAATGAATGAGAAGGAAACCATCAGAAATTCCAACAGTACTTCAGTGGATCACCTACTCTAACAAAATGGGTGTCAAGTGTTGTTCAGAATGTAGCTGTTGATTTCTAATAAGCTGTCCCTGACCAAAATTAATACTATCTGAAAGTTCCTTGCTTTTTTATGATGCAGCAAAAGATTATCTGGTGAGTCTTACTACAGAGAAAAAATGTTTAAGCCTTTAAAACCTTTTGTAGAAAAATTTCAGTGCCAGATATGTAACGCTGTTTATTACTTTTCAACAGTGCCACCTCCTGGTAGGAATGAAAACTGTTTTACTCTTTTGGAAATAAGGTTGGTTTCTCTCTATCTTACTGCAAGTATTTACAGTATATTCAGGTTACAGAATAACCTGAAAAATTTATTTGGAAATGTGTTTGTTTATATCTTTTTGCTCTAATATATGCAAGTTATAACTATTGGATCTCACAATATAATCACTTCAGAGTTAAACAACTCAGTCACAAACCTTTAGATTATACCTACACAACAAATCTGTAGTACCTAATGTACCAATAAATATTGAATAAGATGAAAAGCTTGGCATTGAAACAAACCAATCTTATTAGTTCTTTTTATGGCATTGAAACAAACCAATCTTGGGGCTATGTTCTTTGTATCATCTTTTTTTTATCGCCCAGCAAGGCTCCTTTGCTTAAGATGGATGGTGGTTGGTGAATTGTGTATGTATTTCTTTAATTTGCCATTATACTATATGTTTTGTGATATCAATATTTGGTTATGTTCGGGATGAGGAAAATATTTAGTATCTGGAATTCAAATCCAACTCTACATTACTTTTTTTTTTTTAATGAGTTAACCAAGTTATTTTGCTTTTTGTGAAATGAAAGTTGGTGCAAGAAACAATGAGTTCAAAATAATGGGTTTTCCTTTAGGAATAAAATGGGGAGACAACTCCTTGCTTGTGTTCAGTTTATTTTTCTGAGTTTAACTTTCAGGAAATAGGTATTTTATAACCAAGCATATTCACCAACGGAAGCCATTTCATGAGAGCATATATGATACACTCAGAATTTCAAGTTTCTGTTAGATTTCCAAATCCCAAATGAGAGGTCTTTATACAAGATCCATTAAAGAAGCTTTGCTCCATGCTGCAAAAACTGCTAGATTAACCATTAGAATAGATGGTTATTGATGGTTCTGCACAGTATTCCTAAACTCTTTAGATAAGCTAAATGTTTTGCTTATCTCTAATTCACAATGCTCTTTTAGAACCTGGCAGCATCTTATTCCCCTATGTTTATAATGACATCTTTTCTGGGTATGTTATTTCTCCCATAGACATAGTTGCCCACGTGTAAATTACAAATTAGTCTCTTAACAGATGTTCTATCCATTATATTCAATTTTTTATACACTGGGCTTTTTTGTTTGGTTTCATTTTTAGTGTAATTGATAGCCTGTTTGGTCTAGCGGTTAAGGCACCAGCTGGGAACCAGAAGACTGTGAGTTCTAGTCCTGCTCTAGGCATGAAAGCCAGCTTGGTCACCTTGGGCCAGTCACTTTCTCTTAGTCCAAGTCACCTCACAGAGTTGTTGTTAGGTTTGTCTGCCACCTTGAGTTATTTATAAAAATAATAAAAGTGGGATAAATATAAAGAAACTTATATTGTTAATATATATTACTAGACTTTAGCTGTAACATTATGCCAATTTCTAGTTAAATATAACAGAATATAACATTTAATTAATGTTATTTAATATAATGACAATATACTTACATTTTTATAATATAATGACATCTATCATATATAATAAATATAATGTAATATATTATAAATATATACATATAAATATTATATCACATCCATGCATGTTTCAACTTTTATTCTTTAAACATCTTGCTACTTTTTTGAATATTCAATCCACTCCATCCTGCCACAAATTTCTTGCTCTTCACATCCTTCTCAACCAATTCATTCTTCCTTTGTATGTTTGTTTTCTCATTTGTACAGCTAAACGACCTCAACATCCTTCCTCATACTAGTCACTCACGTTTGTATTCACTCCAAAACACTTCATCACTGTTTTTTAGAGTCAACAATTACTTGATGGCATATAATCAATCAATCAACATTTATACTGATGATTTTATTTCTGCTCTTTAAAATGGAGCTGCTGTTTTAACACAGAATCTTTTCTTCGGTCTTTGTGAAGAATCTGCCAAGTGGGGACACTCTCGGATTCAAGTCTTCTGACAAATATTCCATCAGCAGGGATGCTCTAAGGCAGAGGTCGCCAACCTTTTGGACCTCAGGGACCACCAAACTTATAATTTTAAATCCCGCAGATCAGGGACCTTGGGAAAATCCCAAAAAAAGTCTGCAATAAAATTCCCCACCCCATTTTCCTTCTGATCAATCATTCTTTATTTGGAATTGCAGGATACCATCTCCAGCTCCATTCTCAGAGGGAGAGAGAGAGAGAGGAAGGGAGGGAGGGAGAGAGAGAGAGACAGAGAGAGACTTTTGGCTTCATGCAAGAAAAGCAGCAGAAGGAGCAGAAGTCTTTCTTTCTCTCTCCCAAACTCCACCAGAATGGTGCAACCTCTTGGAGCAGGATACTTAGCAGGGTCCCAAAGACTCATTTCTGGCAGAGTTTGGGGGAGAGACTTTTGCCGCTTTCCTTATGTGCAGCCAAAAGCAGAAGAAGAAAGAAGTGCAAAGAAGCAGCCCGGTGGCGAGGCCAGGCACTTGGGGTGAGTGGGGCATGTTCCCCCCCTTCTGCCTTTTCCCCCCTCCTCTCACTACCTCGTGTTGTTCACAATGCAAGTGATGTAAGCCTTGTGTTCCCATGGGCCATGTGGGTGGTGCAGCCTTGTGTTCCTCAGCAACCTGGATTAATTGCTGGGGGGGGGTTCTTTGAGGGTGACATTTCTCTGCAGACTACCAAAATTTTCTTGTGGACCAGCAGTGGTCCCCAGCCTACTGGTGGTGATCACTGCTCTAAGGTTGATATCCCCCCCCCCCTNAGGTTGATATCCCCCCCCCCTTCTCCTTCCTCCTGGGCATCCAAATAAGAAAAATATCCAACTTTTAGATATATAAACAGAAAAACGCTTTTTATTAGTTTTGTTAGAGAAACAGTGATGATACAGATATCCAGAGAGAAACTAGAACAAATTTAAGCAACAGATGAGCTCAATGCATTCATTGCCTCTCCCCATGTTCTAGGAGATTTCCTCAAAGCTAGCAGTTCATACACAACAGACAAAACATTCTCCTTAAAGATGTCTAAACTCCCTGCTTTCCTTTGGAAAAATGTTCATGACAAACATCTGCCTTTGCCAAAATCTCATGTAGCAATCCTCCTTACTTTCTTCACATCATGGCTATTTCATCTCTCTTTGCAGGTAGGACCTTCTCCTTCTTGATCTCTCTGAATCTAGTCTGCTTTCTTCTTTTTGGCCCTTCAAGCCTCAGTTCCTAATCCATGATTTTCTCACCAACAAAACTTCCAGTCTTTTTCTAAGATGCCAACCAATATTCCTCAGCCCTCTAAGTACCTTCCAAGCTACCCTAGTTTATGATCAGCTATAAGTAATGGCATCCCAACTAGACAAAATGCTATCAAAAGAAAAGTCTAATGTTTTCTCTCTTTTACTTCTTGCTTTCTGATGAATAATCATAGTTCTGTCAATTGGCCATCTCAAGTAAGTTCCATCATCTTCAGTAACCATTTTTGGGTAAAGGTGAGTCTTTCTGAATTTGAACATATGTTAATCTCACTGAAGTTATCATATATAAAAACAAAAAAGTCTTTCTACTTTTGAACATATGTTAATCCCATTCGTTATATATAAAAACAAAAAATAATCTGTCCATTTTTGAGCATACATTAATCTTACTGCAGTTATCACACGTAAAAATAAAGCTGTCTATCCATCAGTTGCAAAAGGAAAAGCTTTGATTTCAATTGTATATTAGTCTTTAAATTCTTCTGAATCTGTATATGTATTTGCACTCAAAACCTTCTAGGTTTTTTGCACATTTTCCACCATGAATCGGATTTTTTTAAATTAAGTTTGTGCTGCTGTCTAGCTCTGTGAAGCTAGTAAATTCAGGAAACAAGAATCACTTGAACTTCTGGAAATATATTTATTGCTAGAAGGGTAATATAACAGAATCTTGAAAGCCTGTCAAAAGCAATTTTCCTGCTCAATTTGCACCTAGAATAATTAAGCCTTGAGTTTATTTCTCACACTTCCACCCACCCCTGAGCTGAGATATCTCTTTTGCAGCAATCCTTTTTCCTCTTCATTTCATTACAGGCATCTGGCAAACAATCTCCTAGCTCTCTTTTTTTTTTTATTTCTAAGAAGATATACCTACTGAGAGAAGACAGATATTGGGAGTTTGAGAACCTGCAGATTATGAGCCTTGCATCCTAGAAATAAAATGAATATGCAGATTCTGAAGCTAGTGCATTCCTAGAATTACTGGAAAATATAATGGGGAAGCTAAATAAAGGAGGAGAAATTCCAGGCGGTTGCTTTGGGTGAGAGTTGTAGAAGTTCTTGTTTGCTAAGCCTTGGTGGAAGAACTGTCCATCAGCAATCGAAACTCTAATCATTAGACAAGTAGAGTAAGGAAGAGCATATTTCCATCTGATGAATGAATGAGTAAAATTTCCCCTTGTGGCAAAAACTATAAAGGCCAGCAGTTGTATTCCAGTTGCAGCCTGGGTTTGCAAACTAGGTTTCAGGGTGACAAAATAATTAAATGTTCATATATGAGATCCTCTTGAAGCCCCTGGAGTCTAAGACAGATATTTCCTGACATGCCAGATGTGAAATATTTATAACATTAATTGGCAAATTCCCTTCTTACCTACAACTATGATGCTTTGGAAGTAACGGCACCCATATGTGAAGTTCCAGGTCACCTACAACTTAGACTTAGCTTTGAGTATGACAATATAATGGTAAGACTTTAAGTGTAGCACACAAAATTACCAACAGCATATTCTTACACCAAACACTTGTCCTGTCAAAGGCAGCAAATATCACAGTTGGCTGTCACTGGCTTGACTGCATCTTCAAAGATAGTTCTCAGGTGTGCCACAATATTCGCTAACTATCGCCATGAATAAAGAAGGCAGTATATTTGTTTGGATTCCCATTATATCTCTATGGCACAGAAGCCCAACTTCACACAAGATGGGCAGAGCATCAGTTCGCCAACCTGGTTAACATTTGGTAGCATTGCCAGATATTTAATAACTATCATGCTAATCTATCTATGAGATTTGCAATTTCTATCTTCTAATATACCATGTTTTTTGCACTATAAGACACTCCAAAGTATAAGATGCACCTAGCTTTTAGGGAGAGAAACAAGAAAAAAAAATCTGCCTGTGCCTTCCAGCAGTTTGCCTCCTTGCAGCAAACAGCCAGGTCAGGTTCAGCACAGCCTGATTTAGCACAATTGGGACCAGAACTTCCATTGCTAAGAAAAGTGGCTTTTAAGTATGATTTTTCTTTGCTGAGATCATTAAGCAAATCACTACCATCATTAAGTGAATCACATCGTTGTTAAGCAAGTCTGCTTGTCGGAATCTGGCTGGAAAAGTTGCAAATGGCAATCATGTGGCCTGAGATAATGCAACCATCATAAATACATGCCAATTGCCAAGCACCTGGATTTTGATCATGTGACTGTGGGGGACACTGTGACAGCAAGGATCAGTAGTAAATCATTTTTTTTCAGCCCAGTTGTAACTTTGAACAGTCACTAAATAAATGGTCCTAAGTGGAAGACTACCTGTGTATGGATGTTAATACATTTCCATTGTTTCTCTAATTATTTGGGAAACTATTATTAACTGCTAGGATGCAGATTGTGTGTAGATGTCTTTTATGATTTGGTTCTCATCATTTGGTCTTCAGGGAATGCTAACTGTCCTGTGTTGTTACATCCACAATAAATGCACAATTTTAGCACAGTTTGTGTCAACCAGTCAGAAATGATCAACTTTAACTGGTTTTATCTTTTGATTTCTGTCACTATGCAAACTGGCAGCCTCTGATAAGTAGTATAGCTAGAATTTTTAATTATGTACAGTAACTAATATTGGCTGATAACAATGTCTATTTTTTCTCCAAATTATTATTATCTATATTTCTTAGAACATTATGAAATTATCATTATGGAGGTAATTTTATCATTGCAAGATTTTCTTGCATTAACTGTGTTCCATGGTAACCAGCATTTCCAAGAAGCCTATTGATAGTTCCATTATTTTTACCTGAAATAATCAGGTAGACAAATTGCTCAAATGACATCTTATGTATGTGGTTTTGGGATGAAGTGGGAGGGTTGGTTGTCTTTCCTATATAACTGCAAAAAGAATGTTAAGCACATTTAACTTATTCTTATTTTAGAGGGCCATTGGATAGAATTTACATATCAGCTATGTTTACATCACACACATAACCAGATTAATTATAAAGGCTGTATTAACACATTTTGGTTAATTATAAACTTTGTTCATTTGTAGTATGTGTGTTGTCATATTGTTTGAACTCTCAATTTGGTCAGTTTCTGATTTAGTGTTGTATGAATTCAGTTATTCTGAAACATATAAAGATTATTCATTAAAAAGTGAAGATGAGCCGAGGGGACAAGGAAGGAAGGAAGGAAGGAAGGAAGGAAGGAAGGAAGGAAGGAAGGAAGAGGACGGGAGGGAAGGAGAAAGGGAGAGAGGAAGGAAGGAAAGGAGGGAGGCAGAAGGAGGGAGGGAGGGAGGAAGGAAGCAAGGAAGGATAGGTGTATCGGTCTCTAGAGGAATTGATATGGAGTGAATAATTAGCCTTGAAAAGATATTTTTTCCTAACCTACTGTGTCTTGGAAAGATGAGCAGGATGCTGGAATGCTATTGGTGGAATTTTTCTCCAAAATAGTCAATTTCCTCTTTTCAGATACATACCCACATGACTGAGCCCTCATCCCTGTTCATAGCTTTCAGGAGTTTCCAGCACATATGGTGATTTAGGTAAAAGTAGAAAATAGTTGCACAAGCTGGTATAACTATGGGATAGAATCAATAAAGATGTATACCTTTCATTACAAGGAAATGTCATGCTAATATCTGTTGAACATCAGGAAAAACTATACAATAAAAATTGCTCAAATTGTCATATTCATTACCAATTTGTAAATATATTTTTATTCAGGTTTTACCAGGGGTGGGATGCTACCGGTTCTGCCCAGTTCTTTAGAACTGGTAGCTCTGAACAGCAGCAGACACCAAACCGGTTCTGTGTTTGCTGCTGTTTGGCCTGCCCGCCCGCCTGGGCTCTTATCTGTCCTTTATTTCCTACTTTTTCAACCTCAGCTGCTTTGTGTGGCACAGTTGAGGTTGAAAAAGCAGGAAAAAAGAGGCTTTTCAAACACTGCACATCTGCGCACAGTGCATTTGAGCTGTCTGGGCGGCAAAGCTGATTTTTTTTTAACACGTGCGCACAGCGGTTGATAAGAATCACACAGGAATTCAAGGTGGGGTGGACTTAAATCTCTTGTGAAAGGACTTATAGCTGATGATGCATTTGATCCCTCCCTCAGGCTCAGCCTTGGTAAAGGTAAAAATTCCCCTCACACATACGTGCTAGTCATTTCCAGCTCTAGGGTGCGGTACTCATCTCCGTTACAAACCCAAAGAGCCAGCGCTGTCCGAAGACGTCTCCTTGGTCATGTGGCTGGCATGACTAAACATTGAAGGCGCACGGAACACTGTTACCTTCCTACCAAAGTGGTCCCTATTTTTCTACTTGCATTTTTACATGCTTTCAAACTGCTAGGTTAGCAGAAGCTGGGACAAGTAACAGGAGCCGCCAGACTGCTGACCTTTCTGATCGACAAGCTCAGCGTCTTAGCCACTGAGCCACTGCATACGAGTCTTATCCTAAACTAGCATTGGGCAAAAGTCAAAACTTCTATATAATAAAGACACTGAATTAATGTACATTTACTAGCACTTCTTACTATTACCTGTGTTAAGTGGTAGTGCTGGGAGCTGTAGTTTAAAATATGTAAAGATTTATCACCATCACTAAATTCAGTGGAATTTATTTCTGAGTCCATGGACAGGACTGTGCTCTAAAAGAACACAGATTTCATGAGTCCAGCATAATCCCGAACATACAAGAATTCTCCTTATGGCAGTTTTCATCTTAACCCACTTCAATTGTATCCCACTATAGTGACCAAACAAGGATGGAGACCAGGAGTGGGATTCAAATTTTTTAACAACTGGTTCTATGAGCATGGGTTAATTGGTGGGCATGGCTTGGTGGTAATGTGACTGGCTGGGTGTGGCCAACTCAACATCACTCACATCGAGGCATGCATCTCCTCGCCTGTCCTCTCGTGACTGTGGGGATGCTGCAACAGTCATAAGTGTGAAAAATGGTCATAAGTCAGTTTTTTCAGTGCCATTGTAACTTTGAATGGTCACTCCACACAAGCAAAGTACCGGCAAAGAAGGGGAAAAAAACACCAGAGACGTTCCTGAGACAGGAAGTCTAGTCCTGCCAAGAATGTAATCAGGGTCAACGAAGAGGCAGTTTCTGTAAGCAACACCAGAATGTTTCTTTCCTGCTTTCCTTACAGGATTAGACCAGTAATTTCTTCTAACAACCGGTTCTCTGAACTGCCTAGAATGTTAACAACTGGTTCTAGTGAATAGGTGCGAACCAGTAGAATCCCACCCCTGGGGGAGACCCTGTACAGGGAGATGCTCTTGAGCATATAACTGTATCTAGATGATACAAGCAGACAACAGAATATGATGCAAAATTTAAAACATAATAATAGAAAAGTAACGCTCCAAAATCCTAACTGCTAAATCATATGCATCACATTAAAGTAACAAATATAGAAAGAATTACCTGAAATTAAAGGCAATATATAAAGAATGAGACTGTAGTTTTGCTCCTAGGCTTCCCACACATGTGAAGCTAATGCTGCCTTATTTGTAGAGACTTTTGAGGGACAGGGGCTCCTTGGTGACATTTTAAAAAAAATTGGGTAAAATGTAAATGAACGTCAGATTGCAGTTAAACCCGGTTTTTATTTTAGATGAAAGTAAATGGCAGGGGGAGGAGGACGGGGATTTACCAATTAGGGAAAACCAAATTGTGCGACTTTTTTTTTACTGCAAGGCCGGTATCCTAGCAACAGCTGGGCCTGCTGTTCCCTTTCTAGAGGCTTTGCTGACTCACCAGCTGATTCACACTGACAGCATCTTTATTTGGCTTCCGATTAGCATCACCATGTGTGGCTTCTGTGCCTGCCCTAGGCCAACCTATATATAGCTTCTGCTTTTCCCTCCATGATGCAGTGAGCTTTACCAGTGATGGTCCTTTCAGAGGGTGAACCAAGGATCTTTTTTTTCCTTTTTTTTTTTCTGCTACACATGTTCTCTTTGGCACCCAGAAGCAGTAATTAAGCTGAAGGAAACAAAGAATTCAATCTGTATAGTTAACGTCCTGAAAGGAACTCTCAGTTTTTGTGTACTTGCCAATAGCTGGAGGCCTGTTCTCCTATCGGAGAACATGTGCAATCTCCATGCGCACCAAGAACCCCTGAAGATTACAGCAGGCCTCAATTAACTCAAAAGATCCTCCTTATGCAAACAAGAGTTGACACTTAAAGCAAGACAATGTGCTTGAATCAGTATCTCTCCTATTAATGCAGCTTTACATTAGACCAAGCTGCAGGCCAGAGTGAGATAGCTTTGATTCACCTCAGTGACTAATTCGCCTCAATGAAATATTTTATATTCCTTACTTTCTCTTCTCCAATTGCAATATCTAGAAGGGGCCTGTCTGCACATGCTCTACGGAAGCCACTTTCAGCTATATGGAGGAGAGACCATAAAGATGTAGCATATCTGATTTACTTTTCCTAAGGTTGCATTGCAGCTACTTTAAGCCCCTGACACACTGCACCAACGGATGGAAAGAGGATGTAAAATGGAGAGAAACACTTGCCATCCGTTGATAAACGTGATGCATCCGTTCTGTACTCACTGCATACGTTTTGCTTCCTCTCTATCCATCCAGCATCCGTTTATTGACG
>BHFT01056166.1:0-15433 GCA_004320025.1 Laticauda laticaudata
AGAAGTGAGATACGAATGGCATGAGACGCCAATGAGTGTGATACTGAGCGGCGCTAGATTGCGATTCACTCTCACCCACTTCAAGGCACCACACCCCCACGACCCTCCTCCTCTCCCTCTCTCGTCGCACTCCACTCTTCGGCGAACTTACCGTATGGGTTCGAAGTGGAAAGTGCGCTTTCGACGGCTGTTCACTTCACCTTCCGTACCTATGCATTTTGACATGGTAGGGCTGGGAAAAACTGCTGCCATACAGAGTGTCGGCCTATTCTACTGCAGATATGGCGGCGCTATGACTGGGAGCCCGGGATTTTACTACTCCGTCACGGTCCTCGCCCTTGTCTAATCGGCTCCACGGGGAATACTGTTGTTTGCTTGGTGGTAGTGACCTAGAGAGAGTGGACACCCAATCTCAACTTGCTCTCCGCCGCTAAGGGAGGCGGGGGCTGCTTGGAACCGAACGCCCACGCCACCAGCTTCGATCGTATAGCAGGCTCTCCGCACCACCGCAGTCCACCTCGGAGCAAGCAGAAACCCGGGCCTCACAGGACAGCGCAGGGCAGCGACTAAGGCGCTGACACGCGTTACGAAACACCATCCCCCTCCAAGCTGCCAAGCATGCACGCCGTGCCCTCCTAATGACAGCCGCTCAAAAGAGCTCGAAGCCTTCGTTCCATCAGAGACCTCGCACGCTCGTCCGTCAGAGAACAGGAACCTCGAGTCGGAAAGGCTGGCTGTCTAAAAACACTGGAGAAGGGACAACAGCCTGGCAGAGCATCGGCTGAACATGCGCCGCGCTGCATTGCTCACACTCATCTCTGGCTGCGCTCCTCTACGCGCACGAAAGGAACTGGTGTGCTTAGATGCGACTCGCACTGGAGATCGGAGCGCTTTCAGGCATCGCATGCATCCATTGGAAACTGTCAGAGACACGCACGCTGCGACTGTGGGGAATACAGACAGCGAGATGCACCTGGCTCAAGACGGATGCATCATCCCATCGTCGGCGGCGTGGCCAGGCCAGCGATGAACGGTCCTTCGTAGCCCTGCACCCTCCAGCCACGCGCCATTCGCTCCCTGCAGGCTCCTCGGCCGTCGAGGGGAAACGCAGCTCTTACACCTGCATAGACGCACTAAGATGACAGATCCAGCACACGAACAGACAACCGACAGCAAGGGAAGAGAGCAAGTGCATGCTGCTTTTAAAAAGTCTGTATCGCCAGACGTTTCACGCCAGCAACACTCATCACAAACAGGAAGATTGTATAGAAAGGCAATTCATTATGCCGATAGAGCACCCCAAAAAATCCCAACGAAAATCATCCATAACGGCTGCAATAAGAGATCCCACCGCTGAAGAGACCAAATTAAATACACGACCTGAAGCCTGCACAGAAAATACAGACACACCACAGCGTTACTGAGGAAAGGCACATTATTACTGCACCAACGAACCAACCCAAAAATACCATCTTGGGCAAGCAGATGAATTCAGAGCCACTACAAACCCTCGGAAAATGATAACACCATAATAATAACCCTCCCAGAGACCCCCAAACGGACAATGCCACACGTAGTATGGACTGAAAGACGCACTATGAAACAACAACTTGAAGCACTCACCTCAAGACTGCACCTACAAAACTACTAAACACAGACCCACACTCACATATCTACGAAGCGAAAATCTACCCAACGAAGCAAGCATTCATACCCACGCCCACAGTACAGCCAACAGGAAATCCGCCCATACCCGAGATCATCCCAACGAGAACACCCACTCTTGCTAGCATGCCGCCCACAATCTTATACCCCGGCTCCCCCACCAAACATCACACAAGAAGACCATCACCCCCTCTCTCAGACCCATAGTCCCCAGCCTCCACTAAGAGCACCCACTTCACACAAACCATACCGCTCAAATACTCCATAGCACCCACAAACAACTCACACGCGCCCATCGCTGAACCACCCCCGCGCAGCTCCTCCATAATGTACAACAACGCCTCATACCACTCTTCCTAGACACTGCACTCCAACCCAGATCTACAGCGTCGCGAACCAAGCACAGAAGATCCTGCCTTGTACAGTTTCACCCGTGCGTTTCACTATCCGTCGCCCACTCAAGTCCAATAACAAGAAAACTCTCGAAATCCCATCCACACCATCACTACCCCACCCCAGCCCAACACGACTCGATGGCAATCCACAGAACCGCCTCACACGACATTTTCCACTATACCAACACGCGCCACACAAGAACTACAAAGCAAATCTGAAGGAGCCCCCCTACCTCGGCATGGCACACAACATGTCACGCCCCCCCCACCCCCCCCGCTCCCATCTCGCACCCACACGCTGCTCACTCGCCGACGACACCCTTCCTGTAACACTGCGAGCCTTTCGGCTCAACTGCACCCGCCCCCCCCCCCCCCACAAACCCCAAACTATGGCTAAGATACATCGATGACACATGTGTGATTTGGCCATCGCGACACACCACGCACCACACATACTCACACATTCTCAACTAAGCTCACACCCTACAACACCACACACCCCCCCCCAACAATCAACTTCGCGCGCTTCTTCGCCCTCCCCCTTCCCCCCTCCCCATCCCCGCGCACAACGGCACATCACACACCCCACGCACCAACTCCCCATGTTCCGTCAGATGTACTAACTCTACAAAAGAACAGATGGCACACTGGGACACACCATATACCGACATCAGATAAACACACACGATCCGCGTACTAACGGCTGTCTCTGAAATCAACCATCCAATCCACCCACGCACAGATTAAATTCTGTGGCGAAACACATAATTACAGAACAGAAAAACGCCGTGGCAGATCAAGAAATATAAAGACTGACTATGCACCTGAACTGAAGTATTCGACAGCCAAATGGCTTCCAAAAAAACAAATCACCAAACTTGATCCACAAAAACCAGCAAGCATTATGAACCAGAACTCTAGAAGACACAGACCAGACTATGGTAGATCAGCTGTCAATTGCCTACATGAAGCAGGACTACTACAGGATAAACACAGTAGAGATCTAGCAATACAGGCATCACATCAAACGACTGCTTCAAAACAGACAAAAAAATAGCAGCCATCCTGAGAAGACCCAAGATCACAAATTGTGACTGCGAAAACAGAGCATATAGCGAGAGATTCCACTGATTAGACAGTTAGTATGTCTATGGCTACATACATATTTGTGGACAGACCAATAAGAGAATAAGTACCCGCCTAGAGATGGAACACAAAAATGGCAGTTAAAAAAGCTGAGAACCAGCTCCTCTCACATAGTCCACACATGAAAACCACAGGTCAAGCAACATCAACTTCATGCGCCAACGCCCAGCCACCATAGAAAACCCAACCAAGCAATGAATCATCAGGAAGCCATATGAGATTGAAAAAAAG
The DNA here is from genome assembly GCA_004320025.1 of Laticauda laticaudata. Classification (NCBI taxonomy): domain Eukaryota; kingdom Metazoa; phylum Chordata; class Lepidosauria; order Squamata; family Elapidae; genus Laticauda; species Laticauda laticaudata. The sequence goes on from BHFT01056166.1 coordinate 3,438, forward strand.
ACCTGAAAGCATGAATAGAAGAGATGATTCCACCAGACTGTCAATCATTTGAAGCCTGCACTCTCAATAGAAAGATCTTGCCACACCACAAACAGACAAACACCCTGAGCACAGTAACAGACTTCCTCTTGATGCCTCCAACTCAAACACCCCACCCTGACACAACGAGCACTCCGCTTCTGATGCCTCCAACTCAAACACCCGCACACGCTGAGCACAGACAGACTCCTCCTGATGCTCAACTCAAACACCCCCACCAGGCACCAGGTGAAACCTAGCTTGCTAATGAATAGCAGCCATGCCTTTCACACGAAGCCAAGCTGCCTGAAAGCCGTCCAAACAAGGAACAGAGTGTTGCAGCCCAATCAAACCACAAAAACAGGACAGAAGAAACAGAAACACTAATCAATCAAAATCAAGTCAGTGAACACAGATCCAGGCTCTAGCCAATCAAGATGACCAGGACTCGAATTTGAAATACAGGAGCTGTGAGGGACCCACATCATACAGAAGCCTGATAGGAGGCAGATGGGATTCTGGCTGAAGACGTTCGCTACATAGCTCTTAACAGCACTACAATGACGTGGGATAATACCGAAGGAAGACTAAAACAGGCACAATTGTAAGTACCCACTGAGAAGCTTAAAAAAAACCAAAACAAAAACTAATATATATATATATTATTATGTATATTATATATACTATATATAATAAACTAATAATACTATATACTTATATATTTATATATATATATATATATATAGTATTCATCAAGTTTCGATAAAGAAACTCTTGGAATCACAAAAATAACATACCAACAGCTAAAGACGCTCATGGAACTAACAGAACACTGCCTAACCAACACATATTGTTATAATACAAAGGACAGAAGTACGAAGCACAATGTGAAGGAGCCCCTATGGGATCACACTGTCACCCGTCATTTGCAAACCCTGTTCATGGAAGAATTCGTCCAGAGCCTGGCTAATTGCACCCACAAACCAAACTATGGCTTAAGATACATCGTGACACATTTGTGATTGGCCCCATGGGAAAAGAAAACCTAACAATTCTCCAAAAGCCTGGAACGTACCTAACCACAAACACCCCAAAATTCCAAGGTTCACATGGACAGAAATAAACAAACAACTACTTTCTAATGTACCTAATCTAGAAAAGAACAGATGGCCACTGGGACACGACATATCCAAAGAAAAAACACAAGACCCGCTAACTCAACGCCCAATCCACCACACCCACCAGCACAGAAGTATTCGTGTGGCGAAGACAACTGACATTACCAGAACCCCAAACGCCTGGCAGATAAGACCAACCATATTAAAGAACCTGAACTATGCACTACTGGAAGTATTGACAGGCCTAATGGCTTCCACAACAACCAAAATTTCACCATTTGATCCAACAAAAACACCAAAACATAAAGCAAGAGATGCCTTAGAGACCAACAGACCTATGAACAGCTGTTTGCCTACATAAGAGGTACTACGATAAATATCAGTAAGATACTAACAACAGGCATCACATCAAGACTGCGTCATAAACAGACAAAAAAAATAGCAGGTCCATTCCTGAGGACCCCCCAAGACAAAGACACTGGGGAGAAGACAAGGGCATATATCGGAAATTAAATCCTGTAACATCTCCCGGCCAGCATACAATTGGACAGACACAATAGAGAAATAAGTAACTCCCGCCCTAATGAACATCTGAAATTGCAGTAAAAAAGCTGGAACACACCTCTCACTAGATCCGAAACACTATGAAAAACCAAGGGTCACAGACAATGCAAACTTCAAATGCGCACCAAACCCCTAAGCCACTATAGAAATCATCTCAGCAGCCACAGAATCATCGCAGCGAAGCCATAGAGATTGAAAAAACACGCCTGACAGAGCAATGAATACCGAGGCTATGATTCCAGCCAGAGCTGGTCAATTGATCATGTTGGAAGGCCGTGAACCTCACGGTCAAATAGAAGAGATCGTCCACACCACTGGTACATTCTTGTAAACAAATGAGGGCAACAAGACAACGCACGCACACTGAGCACCAGACAGCTCCGGCGTCTGATGCACCTCCAACGTCGAAAACGAGCCTCTCACACACCTAGAAACCACAGGACACGACTCCCTTCTGATGCCTCCAACTCAAACACCCCCCCCACCAGCACCAGGTTGAAACCCAGCTTGGCGATGCAAGAGAGCGAGAAGCCCGTACTTATCACACGAGTAGCGCCAAAGTCGCATGAAGAGCGCTCACAACACAAAGACAGACACAGAGTGCTTGGCCACGCCGAATCAAAGCCACAAAAAGACAGCAAATAGAACAGATAAACACCAAATCAAGGTCAACTCCAAAGTCCATCACAATTGAACAAACGACCCAGGTTATATAAGCCAATCAGAACGAGACCACAGCCTCAAATTTGAAACAAGAGGAATGGAGACACCTTCCATTCAGAAGCGCTGCTGATGGCAGATGAGATTTCTTGCTGAAACGTTGCTAACACACTTACCGACACTATCAATGAGCTACAACTTTACGAACTACAATGAGTGGATAATTACCCGAAGGAACGACTAAGACAGCAACAATGGTAAGTTACCACGGCTGGAGAGCTTAAAAAAAAAAAAAAAAAAAAAAAAACAAAAAAATATATTTATATATATTATATTGATATTACATAATACATACAATAATACATCACCATACATTACATACATATCATTACAATACATACTCAATTAAATGATATAAATATATATATTTATATTATATTATATATATATATATATATATATCGGAACAAAAGGACTATAGTTTGCATCATAGCATTATGATATATGCTTCATTACTTCCTCTCCTTTGGGCCCTGTAGATTTCACTGCCACATTTACTACAACTTGAAATGAATGCCAACCAATGATCTGCTCTTCTTTTTTTGCAATGCAACTCCTCCTGTAATAACTATACAATTTTTATTCCTAGGCCATACTTCATTCACTAGTTTCCTCTATCTGCTTAGTACAAGTCATAATACCAACATAAATTAAAATAAACCAATAAGTTAAATCAATTCTTTCCAGTTTAAGCCCTGACTGACTCTCAGTGCTCATACATAAAAACAAATAGGTTGGTCCATGCAAGAGGCCTCCAAAAGACACCTTTAGAATTGTCCTTTGAGTAGTGATTCACTTATCTGGAACAGTGATCCTTTAACACTCAGTGAACAGATGATGGAATGTCTCTAGAGTAACTTTACTTGGAAAAAACTCAGCAGTTTAAGTCCTACAAAGACAGACAATTGGGCATTTGAAATAATACTTATATAAACATAGATAAATATATATTCCTCAGCCTACTGGAGTTCTGAGGAAAAAATACCACATTTACTAATTAAGCATTGTTGTTATTCCCCTGTTATTTTTAAAATCATTTTGATTTGCAATAATTTTAATTTGTTATAACCTACCTGAGTGCTTTGAGTTGGACAAACTATAAGCACTGTAAAATAAGTAAATATGATAAGCTAAATCCAAATGGACCACATTATGACTTAATATGATGTGTACTGAGGCCCAGAATTGATTTTTCCTCTGATGAGATTCAATAAACCTCATGTTTTACATTTCAGCTGAGTCTACAAAGCATAGTGTGGTTGTTGAAATCTTGGCAGGCTACCATATTTGGCTGGCATCTTGTAGATTACAGGTGGGTCTGCCACATTAAGTCTATGGTTCCTTGTCTTGGATATTTTTTCCTAATATCCTTTATGTATCCTTAATCTGCAGCATTAGTTTGCAAGATAATGATGGCAAAGTGTACCCCTTTGGCTGTACTATATTCTTTGGGTATAATTAAATAATTCCTAAATACATATGCATATAATAAATAATGTAACACATTCTTTGCCATAATGAGTACCCCTCCATAAAGTTAATGTACTGTGAAACAAGAAGGAAGTAAAAAACCTACATAGTCTTTGGCAGCTGCTGTTGATATCATCCAAGGTTCTTTTACAAGCTCTAGCCAAGCCAAGAGAAACTGTTCTAAGTTTCTCTTGGCTTGCAAAACAAATTGTGACACAGCTGATGGGCTGCCCTTGACATTCTAGATCAGAGGTGTCAAACTCTATTTCACTGAGGACTATTTTGTTCTTGGAAACAAATACACAAATTGAAGCGATGTGGCTGGCTTGGTTGCTCAGGCTTTATTCAAGCTTCGTGTGCAAACAATGCAGATTTAGCTCAGCCATGAGGCAACAGCTATTGGCCTATTTGACAGTTCCTTTTACACTGAGCTATCAAACTGGTGACCAATCAGGTTATGGCTGGGCACCCCCTGCTGACCAGAGGGAGAACTGAAGACATAGCAAGGACTGCATTGGCATTGTGTTCGACACTGGGGGTTGGGGTGGTGTGGCCGGGGTGGGCATGGCCAGCTCAACATCACTTGTGTTGGGGACACTTTTTCATTTATAATTCACAACATGCTTGGATGCATACCTCAGAGAATTCCAAAAGTTGTATCCAATTTGTAATGTAAATGCAGCAGAAGGAAAAATATATTATAGATATGACTAGTGTCATAATGGTTCACACTGATGAAAGAACTGAATGTATCAATTATTGGAAGATTTAACCTCACCAATATATGAACCATGTGTAAGGTCCTAAGGATTCTAGTCTGAGTTGTAAGCAGAGATAATGTTAATATTGAAAAGGCTTAAGAGAAAAGTCCCAAGTGACCGTGTAAATGAATTTTGGAATTAACATCTGATCATCTGTCCATTCATTCAGCCATCCTCTGTCTATTCTTCTCCACTCTTCATCCAAAATTACCTTCTAAGTTCAGTAATCTAGTTTATTTCTATTATCATAAATGAACCCCCAAGAGGTTCATAGGGAGAATTACCCTGCAAGAAAATTAAGATACCCTGAATAAAGAATAGAAGTCAGCGGGGTGCTGGAGTCAGTTTGGATCAGTTTGTGAGAAAAGATGGTTACATTTTCTAAAATTCTGAGAACCATCTGAGAGCAGAACTGAGCATCAATCCTAGCACACCAATCAACTCTTCAGCAGCTGGTGGCATTGCAGTTGTTGTAATGGAGCCAGCAGTTATTATATTCACCAGCACAGCACTGATTAAGGTGGTTAACCTTATGCTATAGTGCCATAAACACGAAGCCTCTAAGGCCATTTAACTATATCACAACTTTTTGAGGACAAGAGTTCAATATTTGTAGGTATGAAGAAGTTAAGTAAATAGGTGGTTGTTGTCATGATCATGGTAGCAATTATTATTTGGGGCAGCTTTCTGTCATGACAAAATAACAGACTTTTGAATGAAAACTTGAACTTGGCAAATTTTAGATAACTGCTAACCTTTTACTTGCAATCCCAATATTATTAGAAATAATGTGACAAATTTGCTGAGCATAAAATGAAACCATAATTTAATGTCATGTTCAATTGATATTGCCTGGTATTGTGACGATGAAGTCCAGTTATAACATATTTTATTTAACTGTCAAAAATTGGAAAAATAATACTCAGCTGTGAAAAATATACCTCACAACATGAGGCTAACATATTCTTTCATTTGGGGCTCTAGCACTGTTATACCTTCCAGCTTGGAGATTGAAGATTGCTGTACCCTGTACTCCTTCAAGGAAATTCCTGTTTGCTATTACTTTTTTCTTAACAATTTGTTCCTCTCAATATTTTTCTTCACATTGATAACTACCCACTGAGTCTTCATACACTTACCTCTACAAATGTCTACTTTTACATGGACGAGGAAGATTCCTGACAATCCATACATATTCTACTTAAGCTAGATCATCCCAAAGAGAAGAAGTTCCATGAAGTCCAGGAACTTTAAGTGCAATGGTCATATTATGGCTGTTCTTGATTTCAGCTTTCATTGTTTCTCAAATTCTTGTAGCAGAATCTGATCTGCCATCATCCGGCTTCTGTATTGTGCTCGTCTGTGAGTCAGACTTTTACAGTTGTTTCAGTTTGAAATTTGGGGCTAGCTGACTGCTGTGCCAGAATGGTTTCTTCATCATCCTGATTGGTTGGAAGTCTTGGTCTGTGTTCATTGGTCTTGGAGTTTGCTGTGTTCTGCTTGACTGGTGTTTCTAATATCTTCTGTCTGTTTTGTGGCTTTTTTTATATTGATTGGCTGGTAACATTGTGTTCCTGTATTGGAGACTTTTAGTGCAGCTTGGCTCCGAGTAAATGGATGGCTATCATTTATTAGGAAGCTAGGTTTCATCTGGGTGCCTGGTTGGGGTGTGTTGGGAGGTATCGACAGGTCTACGCAATGCGGCGCCTTGAGAGACGTCCGACGAGGCAGGAAAGGATCAGGCGTATGTAGAAGGCTCGAAGGGCGGTGCGGGGCCGGCGGACGTGCGCGGGGTCGCGGGGGAGCAGGACGGGTAGTGAGAGGCAGGGGGGAGAAGTAAGAGAGGGGAAGGAGAGAGGCGCGGGCAGGGGGGCAGTATGACGGGGCTCGGCCGGGAGAGGCGGGGGGTAAGAGGCTCGTGTCGCCGGCGGACGGCGGAGCACGATGTAGGAGAGTCCTGTCCGATGGAAGAGCGACACTATAGCGGCCTGAGTATAGTGATAGCACGTCTATCGCGACACGTGGGGGGCACGAGTGGCTGAGTAGGGAGTGGGAGGATGAAGGGGGGTAGTGGGGTACTTAGGTTTAGGTCGGACCGCACACGGTTACTCGTAGATGCTTGATATGCAGCTGCATAAATCCACCAATGCACCCCGAGCCCCCTGGGGGGTGGGTGGTTGTGCCCAGGTGTTTTCCCCTGGCTTTGTGGTGGTGGAGCAAAAAAGAATTTTGTTGCTCTTGTGATGGCAAAGACCTCGTCAAAATAATTACAGTTCCTGATGGAACTCATCTCTCTCTATTTTACTCAATGGCTTTCGGTCCGTTTTTTCCAATTCTCCTATGGCTTCTCTTGAATAATTCTGTGCTGGGTTTTCTCGATATCGTGGCTAGGTTTTTGTGAGCCATTGGAAGATTGATGGCATGACTGTGGGCTTTTTCATGTGTTCGAAGCTAGTGAGAGGTGTGTTCCATAGGTTTTACTTATCGCTTTTTGTGTTCACCAGGTGGGGTAATTATTCTTTCTATTTCGGATCTGACTATGTAGCAAATGTACATTACAGTGTATGTGTTGCTCGGGCATCGCTTGCAACGTGTATGGTAGCTGGCATGTGATGCACAGGGGACGACTTCATATAATGCCTTCGCGTTTTCCAAGGTTGAATTTTTATATTCTGTTGGGTTTTTCTAAAGGCTGGCTGCTATTTTTTTCTAATCTGTTTGAATGCAGTCTTGATGTGATCGCTTGTGTAAGATACTTACTGATTTTGTCTTTAGTATTCTCTTCATGTTAGGGGCAGCGACAAGCGTTCCCATACAGGTCTGTTCATACTTCTAGGTCTCTATTATGTTCTCAGTGTGGTTTTGGAATCAACCTGGTATTTTTTGACGTTTGTAGAAGCCGTTGGCTTCAATTCGACTTTTTTAGTCAGTGGTGCATAGTTCAGTCTTTATGTTCTGTCTTGTTTCTTTTGCACAAGGCATTTTGGGTGTTCTGGCAATTAGTGTTTTTGGCCCACCAGAGTTTTAATTCTGTCTGGTGGGTGGTGGATTGGGGCGTTGAAGGTAGCGGCTGGTGTGTGTTTCTTCTGGTATATGGTGTGTCCTAGTGTGCCATCTGTTTTTTTGTAGATTAGTACATTGGATGGTAGTTGTTTGTTTTATTTTCCATTCCCCCATGTGAAGAACTATGATTTTTGGGTGTGTGCTGTTAGGTGCTGTCCGGCAAAGTTTGGTTTTCTTTCCATGGGGCCAAATCAACAAATGCGTCATCGATGTATCTTAAACCATAGTTTGGGTTTATGGTGGCATTAGCCAGGGCTCTTGGATTCGAATTCTTTTCGCATAAACCCAGGTTTCAGTGGCAGGTGCAGTGGTGATGTCAGGCTTTCCAAGAAATCTTCTACTATTGCTTTCGCATCTTTCATTCTGTCAATAAGTATACTGGGGAGGGAGAAGTGGGGATGAGTTCCTGGGAAGTGAGCTGGAGGGGGTTACATTTTTTAGTTGTGTCCAATGAATGGGGGGGGAGCAATACACTCAGAGTTAAGGCTATATTTTCTATTTCTCACTTAGAGTGCTTTCTTTTCTCGTGCGCAACTGCAACCCCGTTATAAAAGTATGCGCCAAGGTCACAGGAGCGGAGGCTTCATCATTCAACCATGAAAGTTGCCCACATGATTCATCAATTCACACATTTCTAATTGGAGTTTTTTTAATCTGAAACTATTGGGGGTGGGAACATCGATCCCTTTGTGTTATGTGATTTAACATGCCCTATCCTTCAGATTCAGATTCTCTGCTGCTACGAACTACTTTCTTCACTTGTCAGTAAAAGATAATTATTCCTCATAAATTAAAAGGAGTCTAAGTAAATTTTCGTTTTTCTTGTGGATTTTGAAAAGGAACACCGCTGACATTATTCCGCTGAATTCACTCTACCCAGCCGGCACCGCGAGAAAACACCTCATTTTTTCCTGAGGGGGCCTGAACATACCATGTCATACTATTCACACGTGGAACGCAGGAAGAGCTGGAGCCATTGGAGGGCAATATTCTTTGCTGGTACAGGAAGCCGGCAATTCACTAGCAGAGCTCAATCTGGAAGAGGATCAGCTTGTTGAAGCCCAGATGGTCGGTGGGGTTGGCTGGGAAACAGATCAGCGAGAAGTTATCCCGCCCCACAGGATCACCACCACCTTGGCGCATGCCAGTCGTGGAAAAACAGGGAGCCATGGGCAAGGAAGGAAAAAGAGAGAAACTTACTCTAACTGAATTAAGATAGAGACTAGCATGCGGCCAGCTATGACTGAACCTTTGAACAACCCTCTCAAAGCTGAGGCACACAAAAGTACAATGAAGGGGAAGGGGGAGTAGCCCCAGCTACGAAAGAAGCAGAGCAGCCCCCCCTACCTTTCATCTCATCAAATCACTCAAACTCGCAGGCAGCAAGGCCCTGGGGCCCTCAGCGGAACGGTGTAATTCCCTTAGAAGGTGTAGACTCCTAGGCTGCCTCGTTAGAAAGTAAGGTATGGCGGGAGATCCCAAACCATTCCGTTGGGTATTTTTCTTTCGTAAGCCCAAGTTTTGGAGCCTATATTGGAAAAAATATGCTGGAGTTGATTTCCCTGCAGAAGCAGCGCAAAGTGAGGATGTTGTTTCCCAGGGCTGCTGGAGGGGCCAGCTGCCAGAGTGATATGTGGTGACACGCATAATTGATTAATTGCTCCCAGTTGTGAAATTTATAAACTGTTCAGGACTGCCCACTACGAGCTAGATTTGAGAGAAAACGCATTGGGAGAGTGCAGGCCAGATCAGGAATACAGAGCATAAAATCAGGCGGAGGTCAGTGGGCTGACTACAACACAAGAATTTAGACAGTTAGCAGGCTCATAGTCCCAAAGGGCGTGGTCCCAGGAAGCCCTCGACAGCGAGCATTAAGATGGGGTTCTAACAGAAGATGTGTACCCAGAGATTTCGCATTGACTTAGGAAAGAGACCCCAATGACTTGCTCAAGATGTGGATACTTGCTGGCAGAAGAAGTGGAAATGAATTTACACCCGAAGCAGATGGCGGGGAAGGTTCTAGGGTGGAGCAAACCTTCCCCCACCACTGCGCGTTACATCCCTAAGAGATTTCCCTGGAACATCAAACGAGGGGGAGGTGGAGTGACGGCAATGGAAACCCAACCCCTTTGCTTGTTTCGATGCCTGGGAAAGGAGGTCACCAGGTGGCCTGTGAATGCAAAGCTCAAAACTGAGGAACCAAAGAGGGGCAACGTAACAAAGAGAACAAAGGAGGGAAGAAAAACCCCTGAAAAAAATCGGGATCCACAGAAGCCTTCGCTGAAGCAGGCACCCTAAAGTCGACAACGAATCGACGGCAGAGGTGCACCCTCCCATTGGGTAGAAGCCAGGTCAGGCACCCCGGTTACCCCCAGAGGAGGAAATTTCGACTTGGAAGATTGAATTTCTGGTAAGTCCAAGCCTATGACACATATCCGGTGGAAATTGTGAGGGTTCCCAGTTCAGGGGTACAAAGGAATTAAGGGGAAAGCTGCTCTATTGGATTTGGGTGGCACAATGGGCCGACCAAGGTGTATAACACAAGAAGTAGTGGAGAATCGGACTTAAAACTAAAACCTTTAAGGTGCCCTTTTATTCCTTGGCCAAGTTAGATGAATGGATAACTGGCTGGAGGTTGCCCCTGCATCGAATTAGTATCGGCTTTATCAACGGAACCTATAGAATGATCCATGGGAGAACATGATGAGAAACTCGCGCTTTTTATTGTGGTCCCTGGGGAATGGAGCATCCATTAATACTCGGGATTGCCTGGCTCCGGAAATGGAACCCCCAGGTTAATTGGAGAAAGGGGTTTTTTGCGCATACGCACGCAAGCCAACGACTCGAAAAAGAGGCGGAGATCCTCACCGCCGGACTTACAGATTCCGAATGCGAAAATAGGCTTTCCACAGGCTACCTAACCGCATGAAAGAAAGGGGAGGGAGAAATTCCAAAGATACTTGGGATTGTCAAGAAAGGTTTTCAGTGCGAAGGCCTTGGAAATTGAAGGACTCCTGGCCTCAAGCAGTCACCAGACTGTGCTAATTGAAATTTCTGCCTGGGGTGAAGCTCTGAATACCGAAGTTTGTACTCAACAATGAACACCTTGGCGCACGGGAGATTAGAGGAGGCTAAGACTGGTTCAAAGATACAGAAAAATCATGGAACGTGGTTTCATGTCGCCAAACTGCATAGGCCGGGTTCAGCAGACCCCTGTTGTTGTTTTTCTTTTCCGTGGAAAATAAAGATGGGCTCAAATAATGCTTTGGGTGGTGGATACCCGAAATTTGAATGGGCCTTTCCATGGAAAACGTGTACCCCATGCCTTTTTGATGAAGGAATGTTGCCACCCGTAGCCAAAGGGAACACGATTTTCACATAGAAGTTGGATTTGGAAAGAGAAGCAATACTGACCGGAGAATTTTGAATTAAGGAAGGGGATGAGTGGAAGACCTGCTTTTACACACTGCGCGAATGGGATTGCTTCGCCAATTCCAATTATTCTTCCTTTTGGTTTATCAGGGGCCCAGCTGTATTCATGGCAGATAGATCCAATTCAAAGTGTTACATGAACATTATATACAGGGGATTCTGGTTTATCCTTGGTGACATCCTTATCTACCATTACACGAAACTCGCTTATTTGAATGAACATGTGACACTGCGGCCGTTTCCCGCCTGACGCCACAGACATCAGTCCCTGGCGCGATGCAATGTGCGGCGTACGGTTCGAACAGAAACTGTGGCCGCTAAGTTGTATGCTAAACTATCAAGTGTGAATTCCATCAAGAAAATTTTGACTATTGGGATATCACTGCATTTTCCAATCTGAGGCACTAGGAAAATGGATTCCAGAGAAAGGTGCATGCGTATTGTTAATGGGTTCCACCCACGTACCAGAAAACAACTTTCAAGCTCTTGCGGATTTGCACGCACAAAATTTTTTACGCGGCAATTTTTTCATCCCGACATTTGCTAAGATAGAATGCCCAATCACAATCCTTAAAACACAAAAGGGGAGGTGAAGCCAAGGCGGAATAAAGCGCTCGTTGGAGAGTGGTTATCTTTGAAAAGCTAAAACAACTGTTTGCCCTAGCGAGAACCAGTCTAAAGCCAGCCTGGATATGGGAGGCCTCCTTTCGTGATCCCACAGCCGATGCAAGTGTGTGGCATTTGGGAGCGTGTTACTTCAAATCAATGAGAAAGGGACCTTACAGCCTTAGCTGCGTATACCCAGACCGTAAACGTGTCTGAAACAAGAGAAGGTGGGGGCTTGTCCTGG
>BHFT01056167.1:0-15021 GCA_004320025.1 Laticauda laticaudata
CTATCCTACCCTACCCTATCCTATCCTATCCTATCCTATCCTATCCTATCCTATCCCATTCCATTCCATTCCATTCTATTCTATTCCTACTCTACTCCACTCCACTCCACTCCATATTCTATTCTATCCTATGCTATCCTATGCTATGCTATGCTATGCTATGCTATGCTATCCTATCCTATCCTATCCTATCCTATCCTATCCCATTCCATTCCATTCCATTCCATTCTATTCTATTCCTACTCTACTCCACTCCACTCCATTCCACTCTAAAGTCTAGTCTGTTCCATTCCATTCCTTTTTCTATTCTCTCCTATCTTATTTCTATATTCCTGATCTATTCTGTTTTTTCTTGCTCTATTCCTTTCCCTTCCATCCCATTCCCCTCCATTATTATTCTGTTCCATTCCATTCTGTCCCATTCTATTCTCGATACATCCAAATATTTATTTATATATATAAATTATTTATATATTAAAAGATCGGCACTGGTACCATACCGGGGTGTTAAGTCTATGGCATATTTCTTGACTGCTGTTTCCTTTATCTTTGATCTTAGAAGGAAAAAGCTACCTGTTGCTTCAAAATCTTCATTCTTGGTTAGTTCTAAAGCTACACCTGCTGATGTCTCTTTGGTTCCTCATTATATTTAATATTACTCCCATTCCCCCCTCCCCTCATATTGCTCCTTGACTTTTATTACTACAGCTTGCAGGGTTATTTGCATTTTTACCTGTCAGTGTCATCACCGTACTTCAGGTTATTGATGTCCCCTTCTCCAATTTTTAAACCACACTAATCTTCTTGCTTCCCTCACTGTAGATTCAGCATATAGGTCGAATTAAAAATGAATGTGCGTGCAGACTCACAATGAAAAGGGATCTGTATCACTCACAGTGAACAGAGTCCTTGACTTATGACCACAATAGAACCCCAAGTATATGTTGCAAAGCAAGACAGCTGTAAAGTGAACTCTGCCCCATTTTATGACCTGCCTTGCCACTGTTTTTAAGTGAATCATGGCAGGAAACAGGGTTATTAAGTAACTTTGGCTTCCCCATTGACTTTCCTTGTCAGAAGGTCACAAAAAGGGATCACGTGACCCCAAGACATTGTAACATCATAAATATGAGTCAATTAGCTCAATACTTGTGCTTTGCTACAAAACTATATGATCGGGCTTAGTTTTTGTGGAGGAAAATAAGGGGCAAAAAAATTTGCCTCTGCCTACCAGCATCCATCGATATTCATCTGGCTAGCATCCTGTCAGTGTGTGAGTGAGTTGAGGGCTGCTTGGAAACTGAAAGAGTATTTGCTGTGTGAGCAAGGAGGAGACAGCAAGGAGCCTGGGCATGGCTTAGCTCAACTGTTCTGTACTAAAGCTGCTTGGTGCTGTGAAACTAAGACTGAAACTGAAACTCCTCTCCTCTGCTTGCGTTTTGCATTTGGAAGAGATTTCTTTTTTTCAGGTGTGGAGGGGGAGTAGAATTCCTTAGCATCAGAGAGTGTTAATAATAATAATATAGGAAATTCTAATGCTCTGATGATCATTTTGAAAAATCATTTCTTAGTGAGCACCTAGAAGCCAAGAGGAACATACATGCCAAATTTCAAGTTTGTAGGTTTTACAATTCTGGAGATTTTGTGATGATGCATGAGTGGTATTTCACTTTTATATATATAGATTGCCAAGCATTCCTCTTTCCTCTTATTTTAGAATTTCAGTCTTGGCTGTGTCGGAATAATTGCCTGAATGGATGAAATGAAAAAGCAGACCAATGGATTAAAAAAGGTAATTTCTGAATGGAACATGCATGTTTCAAATCATCCCTTAGATAAGGATTAAAAAAAAAAAGATTAAAAATAAATTGCTTTTGGCCAGACGAGATTATATCTATGCTTTATGCCATATTCGGCTAACGATCAGGGCTGCATCAGTTCTGGCATGTTTGGGCCAAGACACAAATATGTTCAAAACCCAGTTATCCTCAAATAGGCTGTCGTCTAATCTTGAGACTGTCTAGAAGTGTTTTTCCCCATTCTACTATTGCCAACATCTCACCAATTTGGTAGCATATGGAATATTGAATTGGTGAACCCAGAATGGGAACCTCACCTCACTTCATAGTAGAACTGATAATGTTATCTAGTAGGGTAATGAAATGTCTGCAAGAAAATCAAGCTCAGAGAATACCTTCCTCTTTTTCTCCTCCTCCTCCTCTTCCTCCTCTCCACAAACCCAACACCCTTTTTGCACTGATGACATTACCTAGTTGGGTCATGAAATGTCTGCAAGAAAACCACCAAGCTCAGAGAGCACCAAGGACTCCTTTATTACAACCCTGGCCTATGAATATTCTCCTCTAGTTATACTCAGATTGTGTGACTCCATACATGGAAACAAAAAGTCTTTGTAAGGATAGAAAAAAGTGGAGAGTTATAGTGAGTAGTTTTCCTGTAAATCAGATTTAACCGTATTCATTTTTTAAAATTTTCTTTGACTTACTCATTCTTCTCACTTTTTGCATTTTGTTTGTCCAATAGTAGCATGATGGGTCTGTTTGTCTGTATGTTTGAATGAGTAACATATGTGTAACATGTGTAACAATAATTTTGACTCCCAAATATCAAATCAAATGAGTTATCAGAATCAAAGTTATTTACTTTTGCTATCACCAGCAAATTAACCATTTATTAAAAATATGTGAAGATGATAGAACTTGCTGAGATGGCTAATAATTTGCCTTCTTTGATCAGAGAAAAGACAATTGCTCTGTTTATTCCTGATCATAAACCCCTGAATAGACTTTTTACATAAAAGAGAAAAAAAAAAACCCACCTTATGATTCATGGTTTTAATGATGAGATAGAATAAATTACACAAAGAAGGGTACTGGAGGCTAAAACATACGAAGAATGGTTGCAGTAACTGGGGATGTCTAGTTTAATGAAAAGAAGGACTTGGGGAGACATGACAGCAGTGTTCCAGTATCTCAGGGGCTGCCCCGAAGAAGAGGGAGTCAAGCTCTTCTCCAAAGCACCCGAGGGCAGGACAAGAAGCAATGGGTGGAAACTAATCAAGGAGAGAAGCAACTTAGAACTAAGGAGAAATTTCCTGACAGTTAAAACAATGAATCAGTGGAACAACTTGCTCCAACACCAGAAGTTTTTAAGAAGAGATTGGACAACCATTTGTCTGAAGTGGTATAGGGTTTACTGCCTAAGCAGGGGGTTGGACTAGAAGACTTCCAAGGTCTCTTCCAACAAGGAGGAGGAGAAGGAGGAGAAAGAGGTGGAGGAGGAGAAAAAGAAGAGGAGGAGAAGAAGAGGAAGAAGAAGAAAAGAGGAGAGAAGGAGAAGGAGGAGCAGGAGAAGAAGAAGAGGAGAAGGAGAAGGAGGAGGAGGAGGAGGAGAAGAGGAAAAGGAGAAGAAAAAGAGGAAGAAGAAGAAAGGAGGAAAGAAGGAGGAGGAGGAGCAGGAGAAGAAGAAAAAAAGAAAAGAAGAAAGAAGAAGGAGGACGAACAGGAGAAGAAGAAAGGAAAGAAGAGGAGGAGGAGGAGGAGGAGGAGGAGAAGAGGAAGAAGAAGAGAAGAAGAAAAGAGGAAAGAAGAAGGAGAAGGAGGAGGAGAAAAAGAAGAGGAAAGAAGGAGGAGGAGGAAGAGGAGGAGCAGGAGCAGGAGAAGGAGGAGAAGGAGGAAGAGGAGGAGAAGAAGAGGAGAAAGAGAAGAAAAAGAGGAAGAAGAAGAAAAGAGGAAAGAAGAAAGAAGAAGGAGGAGGAGGAGCAGGAGAAGAAGGAAAGAAGAAAGGAAAGAAGAAGAGGAGGAGGAGAAGAGGAAGAAGAAGAGAGGAAGAAAAGAGGAAAGAAGAAGGAGAAGGAGGAGGAGAAAAAAAAGATGAAAGGAGGAGGAGGAGGAAGAGGAGAAGAAGAAGGAGAAGGAAGAGGAGGAGGAGAAGAAACACCACACCATCCCATCTTTCTCATGCCTCCGCCTCTTTCCTATTGCCTCCGCCTCCTTCTCCTTTTTGGGGGCCTGACAGATGGTTGCAGTCGGGGGCTGCTGTTGTGTTCCTCAGCACAGCATTACCTTCCCCGAGAATTCACGAGCAGGTATCAATCAAGGCTCAACTGACGGGCCCGGGCGGGCGGTGAATCAAATTAAATCTGTACATTCAGCTTGCAGGCTTGGCTAAGTTCACAGGGCCGTCATTCTTCTCGTGTCACTGCCTGGTTAAACAGTCCCACCCCTGCTCAAAGCTGCACGAGACATGATAGATTCATGCGGCGCCACTCTATTGTTTGGCATTTACCCTGGCAAAGCGGGGAAGGGGAAAAAAGGAAAAAGAGGTTACTGTTTTACTAAGACAAACCAGACACCCCCAAAGCATTGTGCCCAGGGATGCATTCATCTATGTTCAATCTGCCTCATTAGAGGAAGGGGGGGGGATGTTTTATTCTTGGCCTCCTGTAGAGCCAGGTCCAGGCATCTGATATATTCATTGCCAGATGCCCCCCCTCTTCATGAAAAGAGGGGCAACCCCACATCAATTGTGAAGACGCTTCGTCTTCAAGGGGCGAGTGACAAGAGAATAGAATAGAATTCCTTATTGGCCAAGTGTGATTGGACACACAAGGAATTTGTCTTGGTGCAAATTCTCTTAGGGTACATAAAAGGAAAAGATACATTTGTCAAGAGTCAAGAATCATCAGGTACAACACTTCGTGATAGTCATGAGGTACAGTAAGCAATCAAATCATACTAGGAAACAATCCATATAAATCGTAAGGATACAAGCGACAAAGTTACAGCCATACAGTCACAAGTGGAAGGAGATGATGATGAGGAGTGATGAGAAGATTAATACTAATAATAATGCAGACTTAGTAAATGGTTGGACAGTATTGAGGGCATTTTTTGTTTAGCAGAGTGATGGCGTTGGGGAAAAAACTCTGTCCTTGTGTCTAGTTGTTCTGGTGTGCAGGGCTCTATAGCATTGTTTTGAGGGAAGGAGTTGAAACATGTCCGGGATGTGAGGGGTCTGTAGATATTTTCACAGCCCTCTTTTTGACTTGTGCAGTAGACAGATCCTCGATTGAAGGCAGGTGTATAACAATTGTTTTTTCTGCAGTCCTAATTACCCTCTGGAGTCCGTGTCTGTCCTGTTGGGTTGCAGAGCCAAACCAGACAGTTATAGGGGTGCAGATGAGAGACTCCATCCTTCCTCTGTAGAACTGGATCAGCAGCTCCTTTTGGGCAGTTTGTGCTTTCTGAGTTGGTGCAGAAAGAACATTCTTTGTTGGGCTTTTTTGATGACAGTTTTGATGCTAGGTGTCAATTTTAGGTCTTGAGATATGATAGAATCTAAAAATTTGTCATTGAAACCACCCTGGCTTTGTTTCTCAAGCACTGTGAAAGCATTCGGGTATCTGAACAATGGACGAAGGATGAGATACTGACGGGTTTAGTTACAGAAGTTCCCAGGGTGTTGGTGTGGGTAGAGTATAGGAAACAATATTTCCAAACAAAAGTAAAAAAAAAAAAGTAGGAGAAAAAGAATGCAAAATATGCCTCAGGAGGTTGTCTTTGGGATCGTTGGACAGCTTTGACTGCGCCAATGTGCAGAATGATGTAGGGGGCTGGACTAGAAGACCTCCAGGGTCCCTTCTAAATATTCCTCTGTAATTCTTTTAACCAAGAATAGCTTGCCTCCAGAAGTTGTGGGTGCTCCATCACTGGAGTTTTTTAAGAAGCGATTTGTCTGAAATGGTACAGGGCAGTGGTGGCTAACGTTTTTGGGCTCCTGTGCCAAAAATTGCCCATGCACACAGCCCCCCACCATCTCGTTACCTGCACTGCACATCCTAGCTGATTTTCGGCCAGGTTGAGGCCTTTTTCAGCCTCCCAGAGGCTCAAGGGAAGCCTCTGCAGCCTTTGTAGGCCGAAAAATAGGCCTGTTTTGTCATTTCTGGTATTTCCGGAAATACAGGAAGTGACAAAATGGGTCTGTTTTTCAGCCTACAACGGCTGCAGAGGCTTCCCTCAAAACTCTGTGAGGCCAAAAAAGGCCTCAAAACCAGCCAAAAATCAGCTTGGAGGCTCACGCATGTGCAGTGAGGTAAGTTTGCCTGGAGCTTGCATGCCACACAAATGGCTTGCATGCCACCTGTGGCATGTGTGTATAGGGTCCCCTGCTTGAACAGGGGGCTGGACAAGAAGACCTCCAAGGTCCCTTCCAATTCTCTTATTCTGTTATAAGATGATTCTCCAGCTGGAGATGTGGCGCTTTTCCAAAAAGTTGAAAAGCTAGATGGGTAAAATCAGTATTCCCGTCGGTATACACAGTAATTTCCTTTTTTAATTTTTTTGATCTTGTCTTTGCTAATCTCCTCCACTGTAGTTCTCCCTAAGTTTAGGCCTAGTGTTTAGTGAAGACAGCACAGATGGCATAGTCTCCATTGTGATAGCTGTGTTAGAGTTGTTGAAGATCAAGGACACACCAGAGGAGTGTTTACAATGTATTTCACAATGCTTCTTGGGCTAAAATTGTCTCCCTTTGGCATTCTAGTTTTCGTTCACAGATATCTTTGGAAAAACTCATCGCAAATTTACCCCTTTTGAGTGATTCATGAGATGCTTGTCTGGTCCTCCAGAAAATGTTCATGCAGCTTGTTAAAGATTATTTTGTCCAAATGGATAATGCTTAGCACTGTGCGCAAACACACACACAGACACACGGAGTCTACATTCCAACAAGGAAAAGGACAAGGAATGGAATGGAATAGAATAGAATAGAATAAGAAAGGAATAGAATATAATATTGGAATGAAGAATAGAATCGAATAGAATATTGGAATGAAAAATAGAATAGAATATTGGAATGAAGAATAGAATAGAATAGAACAGAACAGAACAGAACAGAACAGAATAGAATAGAATAGAATAGAATAGAATAACAGTGTGGGAAGAGACCTTGGAGATATTCTAGCCCAACCCCTCCTTAGGCAGGAAACCCTACATCATTTCAGACAAGATTCCAAGCCAGAATTTAGCCACTAATAAATATTGAGAGTGACTGTTAATTTTATTAATGGTTGTTCACCTAAAATCTTGGTGCAGCTGCTTTATGATTTACAGCAGCATTCAGAATTTAGACTTAATAATACAGCATCGCTTCGCCATCTGGGAAGATTCCGGAAAGCTATAATGAAATGTTCAGGTTGTGTATTCCAACCCCTTCCATATTTCTTCTTCTCCTCCGCAATCTTAAGAGAATAACAGAGTTGGAAGGGACCTTGGAGGTCTTCTAGTCCAACCCTCTGCTCAAGCAGGAGACCCTCTACCGGTCCAGAAAATGGTGGCCCAATCTCTTCTTTGAAACCTCCAGTGTTGGAGCACCTCAACTTCTAAAGGCAAGCCGTTCTAGAGATCAATTGTTCTCTTTAGTTCTAGGTTGTTTCTCTCCTTGATTTGTTTCCATCTATCGTTTCTGGTCTTGCCCTTAGGTGCTTTGGAGAATAGGTTGACCCCTTCTTCTTTGTGGCAACCTCTCAAATATTGGAACACTGCTATCGTGTCACCCCTAGTCCTTCTTTTCACTAGACATACCCAATTCCTGCAACCGTTCGTCATATGTTTTATCCTCTAGTCTCCTCATTGTCTTTCTTGTTCTTTTCTGCACTCTTTCCAGAGCCTCAACATCTGTTTTACATTCTGGTGACCAAAACTGGATGCAGAATTCCAAGTATGGCCTTGTCAATGCCTTACAAAGCATTATTAACACTTCATGTGATCTTGATTCTATCCCTCTGTTCATGCAACCTAGGGTGCCTGTGTTGGCTTTTTTGGCTGCTGCTACACAGGACTGATTCATATTTAAGTGATTGTGTACCAGGACTCCAAAATCCCTCTCATTGTTACTACTATTGATCTGGGTTTCCCTTAGTCTGCACCTATATATTTGGTTTTTCTTGCCCGAGCATAATAATCTACTAAACCAGCTGCCAATTGCAAGATAACCTACAAAGCCTGCTTAAATATTTCTCTTTCTTGTTGTATCAGGTGAAATCTTTATGGAACTGCACAATCAAAAATTAGGTTGTGGGAACTGGGTATGGCCAGTCTAGAGAAAAGATGGATTAGGGGGTGACATGATAGCAATGTTCCAGTATATGAGGGGCTGCCCCAAAGAAGAGGGAGTAAACTTATTTTCCAAAGAAGTAGAAAACAAGACAAGAAACCATGGATGGAAACTAATCCAGGAGAGAAGCAACCTGGAATTGAGGAGAAACTTCCTAACAGTAAGGACAATTAACAAGTGGAAGTTGTTTAATTCAGAATCTTCAGAAGTTGTGGGTGCTCCATCACTGGAAGTTTTTAAGAAGAGACTGTCTGAATTAGAATCAGGTTTCCTGCTTGAGCAGGGGTTGGACTAGAAGACCTCCAAAATCCCTTCCAACTCTATTCTGATTGATCAATCCTGAACAGCGAAGTCATCCCTAGGCCAAGGGGATTTTTAGGGCTCCCCAGCTATTCCCTTTCCTGGGCTTCGCCCTTTCCAAGCCAAACTCCAGCAGATGTAGACGAGATTTTAATAGCTACATAAAGAGAAATGCATGACAACCTCATTAGGGAGACTATAATAGGTTGTCGGAATATCTTTTGAGAAGACAATATATGTCATCAACTTCGCTTCTTGGTTGCTAGCAGTGGCACTTACTCACTCTTCACCTCCCTCGCACAATCATTCATCTACTACTGGCAGATTTCCCCCCCCACCACCACCAATAATGTTCCCTCTACCCCCNCACCTCCCTCGCACAATCATTCATCTACTACTGGCAGATTTCCCCCCCCACCACCACCAATAATGTTCCCTCTACCCCCACTGATCCACTGTCCCTTTCAACGGCTTCACAATCGCTGACATAAGTCTTGAAATGCAGAAGAATTGGCGTGGGCCAGCGACAGTCATAAAAATGCAGTTAGAGGCCCATCCCGCCGCTTGACGTGATACGGTACATTACAAGAGCTTTTTCTTCCTTTCACTGATGATGGCAAGGACCAATTTTTTTTGTGTGTGTGCATCGCAACATCTGCAGGAGGTCAAGCCTTGGAGAGGGAGCGATGGGGATGGGGGTGGATTTCAAACCATCTGCCACAAAACACGCCGGCGGAAAAGAAAAGGTCCCAAACGGTCATCTAAAGAGCCATTTAGCGTTATTTATCACCCCAATGACCAACCCATCCTTATGAAGGAATTATTTTTTCATGTACCACTAAAAAAGGCCCTCGGACATGATTAAAATAGTTTTAGAAAAACGAGGCTGCAAGTGGGAGGCCTCAGCAGCGCCGAAGGGCTTTTCAGAAGAGTTTACATCTTTGTTCTCCTGAGAAAGAAAGAAAGAAAGAAAGAAGGAAGGAAGAAAGGAAGGAAAGAAAGAAAGAAAGAAGAAAGAAGGAAGGAAGGATAGAAGGAAGGAAAGAAAGGAAAGAAAAGAAAGAAAGGAAAGAAAGGAAAGAAGGAAGGAAAGAAAGAAAGAAAGAAGGAAGGAAAGAAAGAAAGAAAGAAAGAAAGAAAGAAAGAAAGAAAGAAAGAAAGAAAGAAAGAAAAAAAGAATCTATACATCCAGCGTTCTTCTAAACACCCGGAGATGGGGGGAAAAAGGTCAAAAGTCAGCTAATGAGCATCTGGGCCTGAGGTTCACTGCAGAGTAATTGCAGCTTGGTGAATTAGGGTGGATATTGCGCAGGGAGAAATGAGAAATGGGCTTCTTGCAGTTGCATAATACTGAATTAGGGGGCTGATTAGGGGATTGGAGGATACAAGATACGAAGAACAGGATTGTGTCTGTCCAGTTTAATGAAAAGAGGACAAGGAGGTGACATGATAGCAGGATTGCAATGATTGAGGGGCTGCCAGAAGGAAGAGAGAGGTCAAGTTATTTTCCAGAGCACCTGAAGGCAGGACAAGAAGCAACGATTTAACAGATTTAATAGATTGACAGAGTTGGAAGGGACCTTGCAGGTCATCTAGTCCAACCCTCCATCCAAGCAGGAGACCCTACATCATCTCTGACAGATGGCAGTCCAAGCTCTTCTTGAAAGCCTCCAGTGATGAAGCTCCCATAACTTCTGAAGGCAACTTCTGTTCCATCGATTGATTGTTCTTAACTGTCAGAAAATTCCTCCTTATTTCCATTCTTATTGAATGTCTCCTGGATCAGTTTCCATCCATTATTCTTTGTCTGGCCTTCGGGTGCTTTAGAAAATAGCTTGACCCTTTCCTCCTCTCTGTGGCAGCCCCTCCAATATTGAAAGGCTGCTCTCATGTCTCCCTTGGTCCTTCTCTCCACTAGATGGATGGAAACGAATCAAGGAGAGAAGCAATCTAGAACCAAAGAGAAATTTCCTATCTGGGAGAACAATTAATCAGTGAGTTGGCTCCGGAGGTGGTATTCAGCAGATTCTGATCAGTCCTGGACAGCTGAATTTTGAGTAGTTTGGAGAACTGTCAAATACCACCTCCGACTGGCCTTGATCTATTCTCTGCCTCCCATTGAGTCCCAGCTGATCGGCTGGGTCTTCTTTGGTTGCCCTGCACAGGAGAACGGAGCTGGAAAGCAGGTTCGTGGGGTGGGGAAGGAATGGGATTTTGCAGTATTCTTCCCCTGCCACACCCACTAAGCCACACCCACCAAGCCACAGAACCGGTAGTAAAATTTTGGCTTCCCTCCAGAAGTTGTGGATGCTGCAACATTCAAATGCTGTCATCTCACACCTAGTCCTTCTTTTCTCTCGACTCTCCTTTCCCAATCCCTGCAACCGTTCTTCATATGTTTTAGTCTCCAGGACTTTCATCATCTGAGTTGCTCTTCTCTGCACTTTTTCCAAAGTCTCAACATCTGTTTTTGTAATGGGGTGACCAAAACTGGATGCAGTATTCCAGGTGTGGCCTTACTAGGACTTTATAAAGCGGTATTAATACTTCATGCGATTTTGTTTCTATGCCTTTGTTTATACAATCAAGGATTTTATTAGCATTTTGGGCTGCTGCTGCACATGGCTGGCTCGTGTTTAAAGGATCGTACACTAAGACTCCAAGGTCCTTCTCACAGTTTTGTAATGTGGTAGCCAAAACTAGATGCAATATTTCAGGTGGGGCCTTACTAAGGCTTTGTAAAGTGGTATAAACCTTAAAACGATCCCTCAAGATTCTCCCTCTCTTCTTACAAATGTCAAACGAGAACAGATGTGCAAGAAATTCACGCATATATCATATCCTACTCTTTTCAGGAGAAACCTTGCTCATAGGCAGCCGTCTTCTACCTCATATTTTTGCCATTTCAGATCCTCAAAAAATACATGGAAGTCTGTAGCAATACTCTTATCATCCAGGTCATGGTTGTCCAAAAGGTGCTTTTTTTCAGGAGGCAACTGGACTTTCTTGTTTCTTCTTTGGAAGAGGTTCTGCTTCTCATCCAAGAAGCTTCTCCAGCTCTGACAGGATAGTCAGATAATCTCTACAGACTTTTAGCTGTACAATTTGGGAGGAACATCCTTTGAATGGGCTGGGAGTAGGAATGGATTTCTAGAGGAAAAAAATTGCAGACTACAAGAACAATGGTGAGCCTGAGGACACATATAAACCTCCAAGTGGCCTCAATGACCCTCTAAAAGGCTGCAAATGACCAGCTGTCTGCAAGAGTATAAATCCTTCCATTCCCCCACCATCCTGTCAGAGCTGAAGAAGCCTCTTGGATGAGGAGTGAAACATCTTTAAAAACTAAAAGCAAGAAAATCCAGTTGCCTGTTGAAAAAGCTTTTGGGGGAGAAACCTATGAAAGGACAGATTTCTCAGAGTGAGAAGATCCAATGCCGCTGGCAGGAATGGTCCCGATGATTTGCAAAATCTTTTCATCCACATTATCACTTCACCATTCATTTTTTTCCTCCCTGGTACAGCTGCTAACTATTTTAAGCAAACTTTATAATTCAACGCATCTAAAAAAATTAAAAAAGAAAAAAATAAATCTGAAAAACAGACTGGTGTTAAAATGTTGGGGTCTTTTTTTTTTTTTTGCTTCTTTTATGACATGTTCCTTTTGGATGCTAATTAGTTGAAATGAGCAACTTATGGAGGTTTATCTGCAAAAGAGGTTTCTGGATGTGTGGATACAGGAACATCATACCTGCCTGCCACATGTTGTGGTAGGTAGCTCTTGTAAGAGTGGTGGATGACAGCTCCATAAAGATGGTCCTTGACTTACGACCACAATTGAGCCCCAAATTTATGTCACTAAGTGAGAAATTTGTTTAGAGAGTCACCTTTTTCAATGCCGTAATGTTGTGGTCTACCAGCAGCCTGCAGAGATGACAGCAAAGTTGGACAGTGGGGAGGAATATGGCCCAGTCCGGGAGTCTAGGGAGGACTTTGATGAGGGTCCTGTATCTGATATAAAGATGGGGCCAGAGCAATCTGGGAGTTATGTGCTGACACCGGAGCCTCCAGAATCTGACAGCAGTTGAGGAAGAGGAACAAGGGGAGCCTGTTCTCAGTGCATGCATGCTCAGAGCTGCCAGAAGGCAAGAACAGCTAAGACAAAAGAGGCGACTTGGCAGTAAGGATTGGAGGTGATTGGCCCCTCACAAAAGACATAAAGGAGGAGCAAAGGGACAGGAGCCTTTGCAGGAAACAACTTTGTTCGTACTGGTCAATTTGAAATCTGAACCACTGGGTTGAATTTGTGTTCCATTTGGCCTTGTATAACTAATTGGAAATTTAGTCATTGGCAGCATTTCAAAGGAAATAAAGGTGGGTGCTTATCAAACTTATCCTGAAGGACTGTGCCAGACTTCCATGGGACTGTTTGCAAACTGTTGGAGATTCATTACGGGCTGAGAATGACTAAAATTCACAGCTGTTGAAATAAATAAAAAAGGGTTTGAGGCAGGGGTGGGATTCAAATTTTTTAACAACTGGTTCTGTGGGCGTGGCTTAGGTAGTGGGCATGGCTTGGTGGTCATGTGACTGGCTGGGCGTGACCAACTCAATATCACTCACTTCGAGGCATGCATCTCCTCGCCTGGCCTCTCATGACTGTGGGGATGCTGCAACAGCCGTAGTGTGAAACATGGTCATAGGTCACTTTTTTCTGTGCCATTGTAACTTTGAATGGTCACTCCACACAAGCAAAGTACCAGCAAAGGAGGGGAAAAGAAACTCCAGAGAAGTTCTGCGACAGGAAGTCAAGTCCTGCCAAGAATATAATAAAAGTTAATGGAGGGGCAGTTTCTGTAAGCAACACCAGAATGTTTCCTTCCTGCCTTCCTTACAGGATTAGGCCAGTAATTTCTTCCAACAACCAGTTCTCCCAACTGCTTAGAATGTTAACAGCTGGTTCTAGTGAATAGGTGAGAACCTGTGGAATCCTACTCCTGGTTTGGGGACTAATGTGTGTTTTTTAGTGTCTCAATAAGCCTTGGTCAGAACACACTGTGACTTCAAACGGTCGCTAAATGAACTGTTGTAAGTTGAGGAATACCAGTACTTACTCCTAGGAGCTCTAAGGAATCTTTTGGAGACTGTGTCTGAAGCCTTAGAAATGAGGCAACTACAAAATTAAGAGTCCTAACGAATCTTTTACTCCAGCTGTTGAAACCGAAAATAGCAAGCTATAAATTAGCAGCCTGAAAGGTTTATAACAAATAAACTCTTGATGTGGGTTGAACAATATGTAAAGACATTCATTGGCAAAAGGTGTTACATTTCATCTCTCTGCTAATTACAAGCTTGGGAAAGTGCTTTGATGGATGTTAATTGCACATTTTGTTTCATTCAGAGGGTTTTAGAAATGGGCTTCGCCACTCATTTGGATGTTAAAGTTTCAGCTGGCAAGAAATGCAGAAATCCCTCCCTGTATGACCTGCAGTTTAACATACCTGTTTCAAAACTCTCCTTTTAAAAAATCCCAC
The DNA here is from genome assembly GCA_004320025.1 of Laticauda laticaudata. NCBI lineage: Eukaryota > Metazoa > Chordata > Lepidosauria > Squamata > Elapidae > Laticauda > Laticauda laticaudata. The sequence goes on from BHFT01056167.1 coordinate 13,971, forward strand.
CTTCTGTTCCCTGGGGTTTTTTTCTTTCTTTCTTTCTTTCTTTCTTTCTTTCTTTCTTTCTTTCTTTCTTTCTTTCTTTCTTTCTTTCTTTCTAGCCCTTCCTCCAAAATCCATTTGCAACACGCTGGTTACTTTTAATTCCCAGTTTCCTTTATTCTCCTAAGAACCCCTGGCTGAAAATAAGAGAAGCATGAGAAAGGTTTTTTTTTCAGAAGAATGGCCTAAAGAACAGGCGTGTTTCTGGAGGATAGGAAGGAGGTCAAAAAAAGAAAAAAAAAAGAAAAAAGCAAAGCTGGTGGTTGGGATTACACAATCACAAGCACAATTCTGATGTGGTCTTATCACCCTGGACTACACAATCGCAATCACTATTTTATCACCCTCTCCTAATAGATGTCTGGATGGAAGGAACTCAGCCCTTGATCTAACTTCCCGTAACAAATTGCACCACAAAAACTTTGCTTGTCAGACTTGTCAGAAAATCACAAAAAGGGATCATATCAACTGGGGGACACTGCCACCATCATAAATATGAACCAGTTGCCAAAGTGTCTGAATTTTGATCACGTCATAAATGTGAAAAAGGATCACAAATTCCGTTTTTTCCAGTGTTATTGTTACTTTGGTCACTCAGCGAACTGCTGTAAGTCAAGTACTACTTGGAACGGCAAAGTGTTATTGCTTTTTTAAAATGTGGGTCCCCCACTAATCCATTCACCCCTCACATGCGCATGCACACACACACACACACACTTTTTGTGGTGGACTTTGTTGCAGGAAGTTAGACCAAGGGTTCAGAATAGAATACAATAGAATTTTTTTATTGGCCAAGTATGATTGGACACACAAGGAATTTGTCTTGGTGCAGATGCTCCCAGTATACATAAAAGAAAAGATACATTCGTCAAGAGTCAAGAGTCATTACAACACTTAGTGATAGTCATAGGGTACAATAGAGTAGAATAGAGTAGAGTAGAATAGACTAGAATAGAATAGAATAGAATTCTTTATTGGCCAAGTGTGATTGGACACACAAGGAATTTGAAACAGG
>BHFT01056168.1:0-11111 GCA_004320025.1 Laticauda laticaudata
AGGTGCATGGGATGCCTAGGGCAAGTTCCCCCTCTCCACCCTTTCCACCCTCCCCTCACTACCTCGTGTTGTGCGCAGCACCAATAATGCAAGACTTGTGTTCCCGTGGGTCATGTGGGCGCCACAGCCTTGTGTTCCTGCGCAGCCTGGATTAATTGCTTTGGGGGAACATTTCTCTGCAGACCACCAAAATATTCTCATGGACCACCAGTGGTCCCTAGCCCAATGGTTCATGACCACTGGATTAGATGATCTACAAGGTTCCTTCCAACTCTGATTATCTGTTATCTGTCTTCAGAAACTGGGCTGGCCCTCCATGGAGATCATCCTCCATTTTATTTTCAGAGCAATAATCCAGTGGAATCAGTTGGATTGAGAGAATGAAACTGCCTTAAAGTCATCCACAGAATTGCCCTAGATGAGAAAAGATGTATAATCTGTCTTAAGGATGACTTAACCACTCCCGGTATTGCCTTTGAGCTCTTTATAAGGAGCGTATCTCAGCTAAAGACTCCAAAAATGATGTTTGTGTCAATAAACAGTGGCCTCTGTGCCACATTCTACCAAGGATGTCTTTCATAAAATGCCTTTATTTTTGATTTAAGGAGGAGGAGTCTATGATTAACCTGATTCTAAAAGCTTCTCTTAAAATTGTAGGCACCCACGGGAACTTTTAACGTTATAATTTCCCGTTATGAATTTATTTGTTTTTTCCCTACCCTTCATTTCTTCTTATGGCTTTGGAAAAAAAAATACATGCATCGGCTTAGCGCATGTGACAGAATTCAAGAAGAAAACCATAATTGCATAGAGACATAAGGAGAGGGGGGGAGGTGAGAGAGAGGGAGGGAAGGAGAGAGAGAGAGAAAGAGAGAGAGAGAGAAGGAGGGGGGTTAATGTCACACAGTTTCGGCAATCAGTTTGCTGTTTACTGAAATTTGTAATTCAATCTCTGCCAGGCCAGCTGCCACTCTGTTTGGTATACGCCACAGCCACAAGTGCTCCCACTTGCAGTTGTTATCGCCAGAATATGATACTCAGCATGTGATTAATACAAGGCAAAGGACTTAATTCCATGTATTGTGAGAGGCAGTCTGGGTTTGCCGCTCGCTTTTATTTTCTTTATGACGATGGCACATTGAAATGACTCTCTGTAGCTCTTGGAGGATTTCATTCCACGCGGAACGAAAAAGAAGAAAGGGGGGAAAAAAGGGCTCTGTGTTAATAATGCATTATGCAAAGAATGTGACACTGTGGGAAGCTTCATTGGATGCTCAGAAGGATACAATGTCCTTCCGTTCAAAGGAACTACACAAATGCTTGTTTTTAGTGATGTGTGTCGTGTTGTTGCTCCATCTCACTGGTTCAAGACCTGCAAACATGCCATCAAATCCAAGGGGTGCTCTCTGAACTTGGTGGCTTTCTTCCACTGATGAATGAGTGGGATGTCTGCAAGAAAGTCTAGATTTTTTTTTTTTTTAAAGTGTGTGTTTTCCCTCCGAAAGCATTCAGAGAGTATTTTGATTTACAGAAACTGGAATGATATTTTTGGAAAGATGAAAAATGGTGGACACATAAACTCTCACTTCCAAGATACTCAAATCAGTTAGGAATTATAAAGTCATCAATAAAGGAAAATATTTGCTCATCACTGATGATGTTACCTAGTTTGGTAATGAAACATCTGCAAGAAAACAAACAAGCTCAGAGAGCACCAAGGAGCCCACAGTTGTTCTCATCCTCCTCATTCTCCTGCTCCTCCTTCCCTTCCTCCTCTTCTTTGCAAACTTCACTCCCTTCTAGCACTGATGCTGTTACCTAGTTGGGTCATGAAATGTCTGCAAGAAAACAACCAAGCTCAGAGAGCACCAAAGGCCCCTCATTTCAACCCTGAGCTACAAATACACTTGTTTATTCAGGGGTGGGCCTCAATTTTTTTAGCAAGGGGCTCTCTGCCCTAATGACTGGCTGGGTGGGCATGGCTGGGTAGTCATGTGACTTGGTGGGTGTGGCCAACTCGATGTAACTTCTTTGCCCTAATTAGCTAAAAAAAGAAAATATACCAAAAAGTTGATCATTATTTCATGTATTTAATATTTAAATAAAAGACTGGGTGGAACCAGGCTTACTAGCAGTGACTGTGAGAGGGATTTCAGAGTCTTAGTGGAGTTTCTGGTAAGTTACGTGATTTTTATTATTTGGGAATTAATTCCCTCGGAGGTGAATGGCTATGTTATCTGATTTTCTCAGTGGTTCTCCCTTGCAAGTGCTGAGTGGATTGTTTATCTAGCTTGCCACACTGTTATGAGGTGGGAAATGCCCTTGGCTGAATGCCCAGAAGTTCAATTAAGCCTATTAAGAGCTTTTCCTTGCTTCTTGTCTTTCTGAGGTTATTGGGGATCTCTGAGCCCCGCATAGTCTTAGCTAGGGGCTCTCCCAAGCCCCTGCGAGCCCCCACCAGTCCAGCCTTTATTGTCAAATCTCTCAGTCTTATCTCTGAACAGAGAAGAAAGGAGGAGAAACCACCCAGAGAGGTGGGGAGTTGGGTGCAATATATAAAATGATCATAATCATGAGTGCACAGCCAGCCAGATGTTTGGGCTGGGTTTAGCACTTCTATCCACCTGTCAAGTTCCTTCCCCAGGACCTGGAATACACAGATGTTGTGGTCTGATAGCAATACCAAATAGCACTTAGACTTATATACCACTCCACAGGGCTTTTACAGCCCCCTCTAAGCAGTTTATAAAGTCAGCCTCTTCCCTCAACAATCTGGGTCCACATTTTACTGGCCTTGGAAAGGATAGAAGGCTGAGTCAGCCTTGAGCCAGTGAGAATCGAATTGTTGGCATTAAAAGGTCTCATTGCAGGTTGTAAGCTATTCCAACTAAAGCTGCCTTTTGCAATTGATGGGGATTTTCTCAGTGCCAGTCGTGTTCAGGTGGTGCTCCAGTTGCTTTGGGATCGCATCCAAGGCATCCAAGGCAATCACACGAGTGCCATCTTTGCCTTGGTCATTCCACTTCGATTCGCAAACCTTTATATTTTGTGATTTTTTTTCTCTCCGGTTCTTTCCCTTCTATTATTATTGTTGATCGCCCAGTCAGCGAGAGTATAGACTAGATTTGGCATTTTTCTCTGCCTATTCTTTCCTTCCAAAAGGCCTGGGGTAGGCAGATGTTGTTTGATGGTGTTATTATTATTTTACACTCCAGTTGGACGATCCCTACAAAAAGTATTCTAGGAAACACTTTCCTCAGTTTATCCAGCATCACCAGGGGAAACCATGTGTGCTTCTCTCCTTTTCTGGCAGAATTGCTACATCAAATGTTTGAAAAGAAAAACAGAAATAGGGAATGGCTTTTCAGCAGCCATCACTATGGAGATTATTTCTCTTGTGGCAGTAGACATTCCAAAGCACCAATAACCAAGTTGAGAACATCTAAGACTTATTTGGAATTTGAGGGTCACTTACATTATAGGACGATCTTTGTCTTTGACTCAATCACATCACATAAATAAAACTATGAGTAGAAGACCAGCCCAAACATCCATATTTTAAAAGAACTTATTGGGATTTTCACTGCTTTTAGGACACAGGGAGGCTGTAAGTAACTGGGAAAAGGATCTTGGAGTCTTAGTGGGCAACCAGCTAAATATGAGCCAGCAGTGTGCAGCAGCAGCCAAAAAAGCTAATGCAATCCTAAATTGCATTAACAGAGGGATACAATCAAGATCAAGGGAAGGACTAATACCACTCTATAAAGCCTTAGTAAGACCACACCTAGAGTACTGCATTCAGTTTTGGTCACCACACTATAAAAAAGATGTTGATACTCTGGAAAAAGTCCAGAGAAGAGCAGCCAGGATGGTTAGGGGACTGGAGACTAAAGCATATGAAGAATGGTTACATGAACTGGGCATGGCTAGTGTAGTGAAGAGAAGGACCAGGGGAGACATGATAGCAGTCTTCCAATATTTGAGGGGCTGCCCCAAAGAAGAGGGGGTCAAGCTATTTTCTAAAGCACCTGTAGGCCAGACAAGGAATAATGGATGGAAACTGAACAAGGAGATATTCAACCTGGAAATAAGGAGAAATTTTCTGACAGTGAGAACTATCAACCTGCCATCAGAAGTTGTAGGAGCTCCATCGTTGGAAGATTTCAAAGAAGAGGCTGGACTGCCATCTGTCAAAAATGCTTGGGCTAGATGACCTACAAGGTCCCTTCCAACTCTGATTGTCTGTTATCTGTAAGGAAAATAAAATAAATAAATTGTGCTACAAGCTGCAGATCCGGGGAATATTATTGTGGGAAGAAGCTTCATTAAATGCAGTAGGACTCACTACATTATAAATATCCATAAGGGATGGAAGATTGAAATCACATCCCGCATAAGTGCATTTTCCATCTTGAATTGCTGTTGATTTTTGACATTGCCAGATGAATCTAGACATTTCTGCTCGGGAGAAACGACACTCAGGAATTCAGAAAGAGCCAACATTGAGGAGGTACATCTGTGCCATCCACTGTTTTCCAGCACTTTGAAGAAATCGCCAATTAGTTCAATCTCTATAGCCCAAGACATGTTGCTATTTCACCCCCTTCATCTTTCCAAATGCATGGAAGGAAAAATGAAATAGTAATATAATTTATTGAAATGTAGAGACAATTATATGGGGTCCTTGGTGCTCTCTGAGCTTCGTTGTTTCCTTAGAGACTTTTCATTACCAAACCAGGTAACATCATCAGTAATAGTGATGGCATTCATTGGTCAAGGCACTGACGAAGTTACCTAGTTTGACAATCAAATATCTGCAAGAAAACCACCAAGTTCAGAGAGCACCAAGGACCCCACAGTTCAACACTGGGTTACAAATAACCTCTCCTACTAGAGACAATTGTATTTCTGAATGGCCTACAGCCATGGTTGTCAACGTCCATGAGAAAATGTTGCTGGTCCACAGAGAAATGTCACCCCCAAAGCAATTAATCCAGGCTGTGCGGGAATACAAGGCTGCGCCGCCCACATGGCCCGCGGGAACACAAGTCTTGCATCATTGGTGTTGTACACAACACGAGGTAGTGAGGGGAGGGGGAAAGGGCAGAGAGGAGGAACTTGCCCCACTGGCCCCACACACCTGGCCTGACCACTGGGCTGCTTCTTTCCACTTCTTTCTTCTTCTGTTTTTAGCTGCACACAAGGAAAGTAGCCAAAGTCTTTCTTTCTCTCCCCCAAACTCTGCCAGAAAGGAGTCTTTGGGACCCTGCAAGGCCTCCTGCTCCAAGAGGCTGCATCAGCAAAGACTCATTTCTGGCAGAGTTTGGGGGAGAGAAAGAATGACTTCTACTGCTTCTGCTGCTTTCCTTGCATGATGCCAAAAGTCCCTCTCTCTCTCTCCCTCTCCCTCTCCCTCTCTCACTCCCCTTGAGAGCAGAGTTGAAGATGGTATCCTGTGATCCCAAATAAGGAACGATTGATCAGTAGGAAAACGGGGTGGGGAATTTTCCTGCAGACTTTTGGGGGGATTTTCCTAGGGTCTCTGGTCTGCAGGATTTAAAATGATGAATTTGGTGGTCCCTGAGGCCCAAAACGTTGGTGACCCCTGGCCTACAGCACTTGAGCAATGCCTGCCAGTAGAAAATATTTAAAATACGGCCATTTTTTGGGCGGGGGGGAGAGCCGTGGTAGTGGAATGGTTAGAATGTACTATTGCAGGATACCTCTGCCCACAGCCAGCAGTTCGATGCTCACTGGCTCAAGGTTGACTCAGCCTTCCATCCTTCCAAGGTAGGTAAGATGAGGACCCAGATTGTTGGAGGACAATATACTGACTCTGTAAACTTCTTAGAGAGGGCTGTAAAGCGGCATGAAGAGGTATATAAGTCTTAGTGCTATTGCTATAAAAAACATTCCCACTGCCAGGAGTTCGATTCTGATCAGCTCAAGGTTGATTCAATGTTCCATCCTTCCAAGATCAGTAAAATGAGGACCTAGAATTTTGGGATCAATATGCCGACTCTGCAAATTGCTTAGAGAGGGGCTGTAAAGCACTGCAAAGTGATATATAAGTCGAAAAACTATTGTTGTAAAAAAACATTCCCACTGCCAGGAGTTTGATCCTGACCAGCTGTGGCTATTGTCCTTCCTTCCTTCCTTCTTTCCTTCCTTCATGGTATGCAGAGGTCAGAATACAATATTGCAGATGAATTCTGCTGACTGCCAGCAGTTCAATTCTCACCAACTGAAGGTTGACTCATTCTTCCATTCTTCCAAGGTCAGTAAAATGAGAACCCAGATTCTTGGAGACAATAGGCTGACTCTGTAAACCAGTTAGAGAGGACTGTAAATCACTAGAAAGTAGTATATAAGTCTGTTGATATCTTTGTTCGTGGTATTCTTCTATTAATAAATCCTTACAAGATTTTATTTTCTCAAAAAAGGGAACACTAAAAATCATACTAAACTAGGATTAAAGTCTATTTTATAAGCATCTGCATTTGCCATCAGGCCAACCTCAAGTTTATCTTGTTTTAAAGCTTCACTTTCCCAGCTTCAAGACCTTCCAAGTATGGATTATTCGAGAGATTCCTGACAGGATGCAACTCAACCCTTTTCATTCCAGAGTTTAATGTTACTCACTGCTGACTAAGTGTAATTATGGATCTGGTTAATTTTTTATAACTGACTACTTGTAGGGCTGACATGCTATCACATCAACTTCTCATCAGGGGCCCAAGATGGTCCTTGCTGGTTTTTCACATCTGCCACATAAAACAACACATGAGCAAATATGTATATCCATATATAGAAAAGTAAAATACTACTCGTGCATCATCACAAACTCTCCAGAACCGTAAAGCCTACAAACTTGAAATTTAGCATGTATATTCCTTTTGGTTTCCAGATGCTCACTAAGGAAGGATTTTTTGAAATCACCATCAGAGCATAAGCACTTCCTATATTATTATTATTAACATGTTCTGATACAAAGGAGTTCTATTCTTTCTTCCCACCTGCAAAAGAAATCTCTTCCAAATGCAAAACACAAGCAGAGGATTCAATTTTAGTTTCACAGCACCAAACAGCTTTAGTACAGAACAGTTGAGCTAAGACACACCCAGGCTCCTTACTGTCTCCTTTTTGCTCATACAGCAACTACTGTTTCAGTTTTCAAAGAGCCCTCAACTCTCTCACGCACTGACAGGATGCTAGCCAGATGGATATAATGGATGCTTTTTCCCTGTATTTTCCTCCCCAAAAACTAAGTCCAACCATATAGTTTCATAGCGAAATATGGGTAAATATATATACAGACAGACAGACAGACAGACAGACAGACAGACAGACAGATATAGATATGTTTTCTTAAGTTTTCGCGGATACTCACATGTATGCTGTTCAGCTTCGTTCGGGTATTATCCCACATCATTGTAGCTGTACTTTCAAAGTTGTAGCAACGTCTCATCATCTGCCTGATGAGATTCTGCCAAAACGTTGCTACAACTTTAAAATCACAACTACAATGATGTGGGATAATACCCGAACAAAGCTGAACAGCATACATACATACATACATACATACATACATACATACATACATACTCCATACAGAAGCCTGATGATGGCAGATGAGATTCTGCTGAAACATTGCTACAACTTTAAAAGCACTACAATGACGTGGGATAATACCCAAAGGAAGCTGAACAGCACATACATACATACATACATATATATATCTTTTTTTTTTGTTGTTTCCTACCCCGATGCAACCTAGTGCATGTCATTAAAGAGCATTGCCATAAATCAGAAGAGGCCCAGTTTATTCTCCTTTGATCCGTGAAGCATGCATAAAAGAGCCATTAATTCCCCAATGAATTAATAACTGCATGAAACAACTGTATGCTCTTTCTTTTTGGAGGAAGGAAGGAAAAAATAAAAAGAATATCAGAAGAAAAATTTTAATCACGAATTCTCTCCGGCTTTTTAAACAGGGAAGAGGGTGGGTGGGATTAAACCATTTCAAGGTAGACCTTCTTAGGGTGGGTAACTCCTGCAAGAAATGGTGGGGGAAGGTGTAGCTTTTTTTTTTTTTTACAACCGGTTGATCATCGAAGCTGAAATCATGGAAGAAAAGCTAATTTCGCAAGTGAGGAAGGAGGGAATTCGTGCAAAGGCGAAGGAATAAAAGGGAGATTGATTGCCAATTGGACGTGACAGAAGGGAAGGGGGTGTACTGTCCACCCTTCTGCTACGTCTCTCTAGCTCAAAGACAGGTTCATATCCACCTCCCCTCTCGAATCTCCAGACTAAAGTAGGTAATTTGAAGCACTAGAACAGGGACAGATGGAGAGAAGGAAGTCTCTTGGCTTTCTCCCCAGTGCTTTTATTGCAAACAGACTGCCTTGTCGTAACAGAACCCGGCTCGGACACTGAGTGAGTGATAGACTTGCAAATAGGAACAAACAAGCCAGAAGTCTCTTCAAAGAGTTTAGTTACATGTCCTTGGTACTGAAAAATCTTCTGCCTGCTAGAAGCAACTATGGGTTGAATGGGCTGGAAGGCATGGTCCCAAACTGTCCAAATCTCTTGGTTTTTTTTCCCAAAGATCTCTGCATTGTGCTTTGTACCCAAGTGTGCTGTTTATGAAGTCCCTGCAGAGAACAAACCAAAAGGCAAATGCTTAGAAAAATGAAAAGAATAACAGAGTTGAAAGGGGCCTATTCAAGCAAATGATTGTCCAATCTGTTCTTGAAAACCTCCAGTGTTAGAGTACCCACAATTTCTGGAGGCAAGCTGTTCCACTGGTTAATTGTTCTCATTGTCAGAAAATTTCTCCTTATTTCTAGGTTGCTTCTCTCCTTGGTTAGTTTTCATTTTCATCTCTTGCCTTCTGGTATTTTGAAGAATAGATTGAGAAAGAATAGATTCTTTGTAGCAGCCCCTTAAATCTTGGAAGACTGCTGGTCTTCCCTGGTCATCCCTGGTCCTTCTTCACATCAAACTAGACATACCCAGTTCTTGCAACCATTCTTCATGTGTTTTAGTCTCCAAGCCTTTAATCATCTTTGTTGTTTTTCTCTGCACTCTTTCTAGAGTCTCAACATATTTTGTATAATGTGGTAACCAAAACTAGATGCATCATTCCAGGTGTGGTCTTACTAAGGTTTTATGTTGTACATGCCTTGAAAAAGTAGTTTCCTTGGTGGCTTCATGGCAGTTTCTTGGCAACTATCAGGTACAAACAACTGGATCCATTCATGAAAAAATCAGTTACTACCAACCTGCCTTCCACTGAGGACCTATATACTGCAGGAGTCAAAAAGAGGGCTGTGAAAACAGTTACAGACCCCTCACATCCCAGACATAAACTGTTTCAACTCCTACCCTCAAAATGACACTACAGAGCACTGCACACCAGAACAACTAGACACAAGGAGTTTTTTTTCCCAAACGCCATCACTCTGCAAAACAAATAATTCCCTCAACACTGTCAAACTATTTACTAAGTCTGCACTACTGTTACTACTATTAATCCTCCCATCCTTCCTTTCAACCATCTCCTCCCACTTATGACTGTATGACTGTAATCTTGTTGCTTGTATACTAATGATTTTTATTGACTGTTTCCTACTATGATTTGATTGCTTATTGTACACTATGATTATTATTGTTGTACCTGATGATTCTTGATGAATGTATCTTTTCTTTTATGTACACTGAGAGCATTTGCACCAAGACAAATTCCNGATGAATGTATCTTTTCTTTTATGTACACTGAGAGCATTTGCACCAAGACAAATTCCTTGTGTGTCGAATCACACTTGCCCTATTAGGAATTCATTCATTCATTCAAAAGGTTTCAAATCAACCAATTTATTGTATTATATCTATATTACAAGAATTTCCCATCTGCTTGTTTTCCTTTGGGAACAAACAGATCAGGTTCCATAAAACTTGAGAAAGGGATGTTGGGTCTCTTGCAGTTGAGCAAGGATTCAAAACTAGTTCCCTGTTTGACCCCTCTTCCTTGTCTGGCTGAGTTTCCCAACATCAACAATGCTGAAGTATCGGTGCCTGTTTACTGCTGAAGGGGGAGGGATAGGGGAGTTGCTCATCTTCCAACAGTCAACAGCCCCATCTTCTATCTACCAAATACAGCAATAGCAATTAGACTTATATACTGCTTCACAGTGCTTTACAGCTCTCTCAAAGTGGTTTACAGAGTCAGTATATTGCCCCCAACTCAGCCTTCCATCCTTCCACGGTCAGTAAAATGAGGACCCAGATTGTTGGAGGCAATATGCTAACTCTGTAAACTGCTTAGAGAGGGTTGCAAAGTACTGTATTATGAAGTGGCATATAAGGCAAATATATTAATTCGCAAAATATATACAATCTTGCTCTTGGGTTAAAAATACATGTCTGAAAATCAACACCACTGTACTAATTGGGAATAAGGTATATTGACCGCATTCCATGCATAATACACTCCGTGCTTTTCATAACTTCCTTGACTTGGAATCCTAGGGCTGGAAGGGAACTGTGAGTTCTAACCCCCTTCAGAAACATAACTGTAGAACTACTTCAAAGGTTGTTCTGAATAAGAGACGTGCCCAAAGTTTTTTATTGTTCTAAAAATGTATTATTTCTGATCTGTCTTCTATGGGCAAGGGAAAATTTTATATGAAATAAATGCATGTAATAAATGAAAGCATTTAATCACCAGGCATTCAGTAGATTTTGGGAGAAAGAAGAACTCTCAGATCAGATATGCATAGTTATTAACATGAAATATTTGCATTGCTGTTGGAAGAAAAGAAAGATTTATTTCCTAAAACACACAAAGATATGAGAAACTTAATATCTATATATTAGATATTAAATCTCTCTATATAAAAGTGAAATACCACACATGCATCATCACAAAAATCTCCAGAACCGTAAAACCTACAAACTTGAAACTTGTCACCTAAGTTCCTCTTGGCTTCTAGGTGCCCACGAAGAAAGGATTTTTCAAAATAACCTCGGAGCATTAGTATTTTCTATATTATTATTATTATTATTATTATTATTATTATTATTATTATTATTATTATTATTATTATTAT
>BHFT01056169.1:0-27514 GCA_004320025.1 Laticauda laticaudata
GACTTATTTCTGCTGTAGGTGAAGTGATATTGGTCGAAGATTGTTGGAAGGAATGACCTGAGGTGTTGAAGAACCAGACTCTGGAAGCTTCATCACTACTGACATTAGTGCAATAAGTCTATAGTCATTCAGGCAGTTTATTGCTGTTTTCTTCAGGACTGGAATGATAATGGATGCTTTCAAACATGATGGAACACTGGCCTTTTGCAGAGAGATATTAAAAATCCTTGTTTGGACCTCTGATAGTTGATCAGCACAGGTTTTTATCACTATTCCCAGCATCCATCTGGACCTATAGCTTTATTGGAATTCATGGCCTTCAATACAGCTCTCACTTGGTGTTCATGCAAGGTGAGTGGCTGGGAGTTGGAGGGCCAGCAGGCTGGGGCTACAGGGTCAGGTCTCTTGATCTCATAGCGGGCACAGGAGTTCAACTCTACCAACAAGGCATCAGAGTTGGCTGTCTTCATTATATTGCCCTTATATTTGGTTAGGTGCTGCAGTCTCTGCCACTGGATTGTTGTCTGCTAGATGGTTCTCCATCTTTTGTTTATATTTTTGTTTAGCTACCTTGATGCCTCTCTGTAGATTTGCCCTGGCCTTATTGTATTTATCTCTGTCACCTGCCTTAAAGGTGAAATTCCAGGCTCTCAAAAGTGTCCATAACTCTGCTGACATCCAGGGTTTGCAATTCCCGTAGACTCTGATGCACTTGTCCACTGTTACATTATTCGTTCACGTTTTGATTTGTGAGTGTGGTCTCAGTGAATTCTTGCAGCTCCAAATGTTCAAATATACTCCACTCAGTAGTCTCAAAGCAGTCTTGCAATGGTAGAGTGCTCCCTCTGGCCAGATTGTAAGAGTTTCCCTGACTTAGGCATATCCTTTTCTTATTAGGGGATATACTTTAGGCACAATAGCAGAGAGATGTGGTCAGACGTACCCAGATGGGAGAGGGGGGTTGCTCTACATGCCTGTCTTAAGTTTGAATACATATGGTCTAAAGTGTTCTTACCTCTGGTGGTACACTGCACATTTCATATTATGTAGCAGTGTTAGATAACACATGGCTTGCAAACTTATATAAGAAGCTTATTCATAGCTGAAACTAAACCTGCCTTCAAAACTGCAATTAATAATGGATAGCTACAGTATCATATCTAACAAGTGTACACTTTTTTCATCCCAAGGACTTCACTATAAACAATGGACACAGGAAGAACAAAAGGTACAATTGCTTTCCTTCAAATTAAATGGTAAATGTTATTCCCATGTTTTTTCATCTTGTATTAAAAACTATAGATCAATGGTAGTTTTAGGTGAAGAATATGTTATCTGAAGTTGTAGAAATCTTCATGTTTTATTTTGTTCTGGCTTGGTTTGATCTGCACTTATTTTGTTTTCAGATTTTGCTCTTCTGATCAGCTGTATTTTTATATGTTGGTTCTTAGGTGTAAGCCACCTAAGTCAGACAGCTTATAAATTAAATAAACTAAAAAAATAGACTTGAGATACCAAAGTTTTGAACATTTTTTGCATTACAAAAATACAACTTTCCTATAATATTTAAACCATTTGCATTTGCTTCTTCTCAAAAATAATAATCAGGAATAAGATCTCAGAAAAGTAAGCCATACAACAGTTTTCAGTCACTAGTGCCACCTTGTGGTTAGTGGATCTTATAGCTACAATTGTATAGCTAAATTTAAAAATAAATTTATCAGAGCTTATACAAATTCCACAAGGCTTTACCAGTTTAGTGCCAAGCTTACAAGAGTGTTGCATTGTACCAAATCATCTTCATACAATCTTAACTTCATGAAGACTACTATATATCAGCTGACCCAAGTCTTCTTCTATTAGGCAAAGATATTATGAAGCAAAGCACTAAATTATAACTACCACCATTTTTATTCTCTAAAACTTCTGCAGTCCATCGGAGAGTAAAAATATTCAGGGAAATAAAAGGGTAATTGGTCTTACCTGAGATGACCTTTCTCTGGGTGGAGATAGCTTCCAGATTGGGTTGTCAGTTGCTGCTAGCTGATTGGACTGAGTCTGTCAGATCTGTGAGGACACTCCCGTTACCAAAGGTCCCCAGAAATTGGCAAAGGATAGTGACAGACTGACGTGTTTTCTTGTTGTTGCTGACATGCTTCACTGGATTCGTAACGGACCTCCATCAGGGTGGGGTTGGATGCTATCTCCACCCAAAGGTGGTCACAGACCAAAGACCCTTTTCCATTGTGTTGGAGATAGTATCCAGGATTGGGTCATACCAAAGCTGGGTTTGGGTCATACCAAACTCTCCGTCCAAAGGCTGCCTCCCAAGATGCAAAGGAGTCCAGCTTCTAGTGTTTGATGAACAGGGAAGGTGAAGCCCAAGAAAACCTCTTCTAGAGAGGCCTGAGTGGCCCATGCCATTGATGTGGCCACACTTGTTGAATGAGCTGTTATTTTTGGAGGCACTGCAAGTGCCTGGGATAGGTAGGCTCTGGAGATGCACATCCTGATCCATCTCCCCATAGTCAATGGAGTGACCTTGCAACCCATGATAGAAGATTGAAATGATACAAAAAGGGATTCAAACTTCCTGAAAGAGGAAGATCATTTAATGTACATATGAAGGGCCCTCCTTACATCTAGTGTGTACCACCACTTTTCTAATTCATGGACTGGTTTTGGACAAAAATCAGATAATATCAGTTCCTGGGCCCTATGGAACCATGAGTTCACCTTTGGCACAAAAGAAGGGTCCAATCTCAAGACAACTCGGTTGGGGTGAAAAATACATAGGTCCTTCCTGACAGATAAGGCAACCAAGTCCGAAATCCATCTGGTTAAGGTGATGGCCATCAGGAAGGCCACTTTGCAAGAAAAAAATTGCAGAGAAGTAGATATCAGTGGTTCAAATGGGGCCTCAGGCAGCAAATTCATTACTTTAGAGATCTCCCATGTGGGGTATTGATGAACCACTGAAGGCCGCAGACTTGTAGCCCCTTTAAGAAATCTGCTGACAGAGGATGCCTAGATAGGGATTCTGAGCCCCCCAACGAAAGTACAGAAGGCCGCCACCTGCCACCATAATGTGTTTGGTGACAGACTCTTGTCCAGTCCCTCTTGAAGAAGTCCAGCACCTGCGCGACCGAGGCCTCTGTAGGTTCCAACTCCGATCATGAGCACCATTCACAGAAAGCCCTCCAGACTGCATAATAAATATAATTAGTGGTAGACCTCCTGATAGCCTGAATGGTTTGTATCACCTTGGAGGAGTAATGGTCCCTGATCAGATATCCCTGCTCAATTTCCAAGTGGTTAACTGAAGCCACTGGGGCTCTGGATGTAACAAGGGTCCCTGGCTGAGGGATACTCTTCTGCCAGCATTCTCCAAAACCTAGGCTTACCAAGACAGCAAACCATGGCTACCTTGGCTAGTGAGGTGCGATAAGTAGAAGCTCCACCCTTTCCTCCAATAGTTTCTGTATCACCCTCAGGATCAGGATCAGTGGAGGAAAGGCATAGAGGAGTCCCCGGGCCAAAGGCTGCATAAGGCATCTGTCCCTACCACCCCCAGAACTGCAAACCTGGGGAAGAATCTCGGGAGTTGTGCATTGTTCTGAGAGGTGAAGAGATCTACTGCTCATCGTCTGAAACACTCCAACAGGTCCTGAAATAAAGCCGGGTGCAAATGCCACTCTGCGAGTCTATAGTGGCTCTGCTAAGCCAGTCTGCTTCAACATTGGATACATCTGCAATATGCTCAGCTCTGAGTAATACATGATGTTTTTCCGCCCAGAGGCACAGTTGTTCTGCCTCTAGTATTAGGGGTTTAGAATGTGTTCCCCCTTTGGTGATTTACATGTGCCTTAGTGGTCACATTGTCAGTTAAGATCAGGATGTAATTGTCTGATACTATGTTTTAGAATTGCCTCAGGAAACACATACTGCTGGAGCACCTGGATAGTGATCCCCAATTCCTCCATTGCTTGAGAAGCAGAAGATGGCTGGACAAGGATGTCATCTAGATAACACTGGACTCTGATTGTGATAGCTTTAAGGTGAGCTTCTAGGACTGCTAACAGTTTTGTGAATGTTCTGTACTGAAAATGTGTGCCATTATAGAAGAATCTGAGGAATTGCCTATGGGCAGGTAAAATAGGGACCTGGAGATAGGCGTCCATTAAATCTATAGAAATGAGAAAGTCCCCTTCCCTAATTCCATCCAGAATAGATTGGAGAGAATGCATCTTAAACCTCCTGTATCTTAGTCGGCAGTTTAGATGCTTGAGATCCAGAATTGCCCTCCACCCCCACCTCCTGAGGCCTTTGGTATGACAAACAGGATGGAATAAAATCCCATGTCTTGTTGGTCTTCAGGCACTGGCTGGATTGCATGGATTTCCAGCAGGTGCTGAATAGATGTTTTCATGAGGACTTTTTCTCCCTGTTCTTAGAAAAGGGGCAATGAATAAAAAACTCAGGGGTATGGAGAGGAACTCTAGAGAAAAGCCCAATCAGATTATATCCAGGACCCAGGCGTCTGATCACTTCCAATGTCTGGCAAACAAGGCCAAAATGTCCCCCAATGAGAAGGTGACAGAAGATTTATCTACTAGGCATCGAAAGGACAAGCCCCTCCCCCTTGAAAGGACCACTTGTTCTGAAACTGATGGTTTCTACCTGTCTGGTCCTCCTGCTGTTCCTGTCTGGGGATGAAAGGCCTCTGGGAACTAGAAAACCCCACTCCAGCTTCTGTCGCCCTAAAGGAGGGGCGGCAAAAATAAGCATCAAGTGGAATTTGCCCCTTCTTGACCTGGTAGGCAAAATCTTCCCCTTACCTTTGGAATCCACAGAACTTTGTCCATGGCTTCTCCAAATAATTTATCCCCCTTGAAGGGGGAAGTGGCCAACCCCCACTTATGCCTCATGTCTGCCTGCCATTGCTTGAGCCAGAGCAGATGACAAGAGGCCACAGACAATCCTATCCTTTTGAAGCAAACCTGGCCCCATTGAGGGTGGCATCAACAGAGAACTTAACAGTTGCTAAGAGCTTATTGATGTGCTGATCTCACATCGTTAGTTGGAGTTTTCTCCTGCAGTTCACAAAGACAGATGAGGGATGCCCTGTTGAAGAATGATGCAGTAGTGGAGGCCTTCACTGTCCAGGCTGCCGATTGATGAGTCCATTGCAGTGTTTGTTCCGCCTGCTTATCTTCTGCTTTCAAGGAGTCTTCAGGCTCACCAGGAATCTCAGAATTAGACTGCAGGGCAACTACCAAGGCAGCTATTGGGTCATCTATTGTGGGTATTTCCAGAAATCTGGACAGAACAGCTCCCACATTAAACAAATTCCTATCAAGAGAAGATGGGTTTGGTCCAGACCCAGGAGAAGACCATTGCCTCTGGATCATCATTGTAAACATCCTTGGTGAGGGGACATCAGCAATTATGATCTTCTCTGAGAAGAGTGGATCATTGGGGTCTTCAGAAGCATCTGCTGGCTCTGGTGGTGCCCTACCTTACCTACCTTTTGCCTTGAAGAGGAGCGATTTAAACAGGGTCGGTTGGAAAAATCTTGAAATTACAGGGTGCTCAGAATCCTGGCCATCATGATCGGACAGGTCTCTCTCTCTCCCCCCACATCAGAATGGATAGAGTGGCCACATAGAGAAGGAGCATAAGAATCAGCCTCAGAATACATAGACAGGTCATCATGAAATTGAGTTTTGTCTCAAGCCCTGTCTTGAAGAACAGGAGGCCACTGAAGGAGATTGCCTAGACTGCTTTAGGGCTGCTGATACACCCTGCTTCACTGAGTCCACTAACAGAGCCTGCATGTTAATCTGCATATCTAGTTCTTGTCCCACTGCTGGATGGAGCCCCGCAGAAGTGGGTATGAAAGTGGCCTGTGGAGCCACTCTGGGTCTTTGTACAGTTGTTGCAACCTGTTCAGTTACTGGGAAGACAGTGAAAAAGTCTCTTCCCTCAGAAGTGTCAAAAGGGATTTCTGGCTCTTGCCATCTAAACTGCTCTTCAGCTCTCTGTGTGGCCAGTTCCTGAAATTGTCTCCTGTCAATCTAACGAGACCTAGCTCTTCTCTCCAACGGTCACTCTCATTTTGGCAGGAATCAATGCTAATGCTGTTTGGAACAGCTTCCAGGCTTTCTGAGGCTACTTCTTATTGTCCCCTAGCCTCTTTAGTGCCCTGTCCCTGTGACACTCATCCCACTCTGCTGCCTTGGAAATCTTTCTAGCCCCTGTTGTTTTGGCTCTTGGCTTGAGGACTTTTGATAAAGCTAAAACATTTGCAGTTGTAGGGCTGAGAGAGCGTAACAGCCTGCAAGCCGTTTCTTCCGCTCTCCTATTCACATAGCAGGCATTTTCAGTTGAATCCACCATTTTCTTTGAACTGACAGGCAGCCTAACTCCCTTGGGAGTTTGCTGACCTGTGGATTCAAAGAGGCAAGGACTGTAATGAGAAATTAAGCCAAAAAGGGCAGCTGGTTAAAGGTGTCAAACTCCTGACTTTGATGACAGCTGCCTTTGTGCCTTTTAAAATTTGCCACCGTGGAATTAGGCTTGGGGTAGCCATTGAAAGCTGCACGATAGAGCTCCCAAGCTTAACACAGGAAGGAGGTCTCTTCTGAAACATCAGAGGCACAAAGAGTACCCTGTCAGCCACTCTTACTTTGAAGATCAGCACTCAGCCAACCTGTCCCTGTTGCTCTGGGCCAAAGCCCCGATCATTCTTTTGACAGCTGTTCACTTGTTAGCCAGCTGTCACCTCGATAGCATTAAGGATTGGATTATTTTCTAATTTAGCCTATTTAATTTCAAATTTGTAGAGCACTAAAAAACACATTTTCCTAGCTGCTTGACTGAGTCAATTTCTGGGGACCCTTGGTAACAGGGGAATGTCCTCACAGATCTGACAGACTTAGTCCAATCAGCTAGCAGCAACTGACAACCCAATTCTGGATGCTATCTCCACCACAATGGAGAAATGCTAAGTTCCTTTTAACTGAAATTCAAAAATAGCATCTAGTTGGCACCAAGGGATGTGTATTCTGTCATCACCTAGGGCTTGTCCCAATAGCCAGATGTACTTACTTAAAGTCAAGCTATAGTGTAATTATTTTTAAATATTTAGAATTTTGGAAAAATATAAATGAAAGCAGAGTAGTGCTTTGCAATTGCAAAATGCCAGCTGCTCATCTTTTTCTAAGAAAAAAAGGCAGAAGATCTCTATGTGGGAGTCCAGTGATACATATTTGTAAAACAGAACATTGAAGGCTGAGGTCTTCAAAAAAACCCTTCCTATTTAGAAGTCCTTTTTATTCTTCTAAAGAGGTGCATTGCAAATTATGTGAATTTAGTACACTAAATATAAGATTCAGTCCTTAATCTCCTGTCCTATTAAATACAATTCAGTAAATTAGTAGAAACGAATGTGTATCAAGGCTGCCAGTTTATTTCTTCTGAATTTAAGATGCTATTAAGATATATTTTATAAACGTTGAAAAAAGCTGGTTTGTCATGTATTTTTCCTCAATGAATAAATTGTATATTGCAAACAAGTAGTTTCCTCCCATTAAGTTAAAATAATAAATCTCAAATTATAGAAGAGATTTCATTTTTTACCTATTAGTAGATAGACATATGCCCTAAATTTAGGACTTTGCAGAAGGAAGGAGGATGGAGTTAATTTATCAATTCTTCTTTGTATTTATAGTTTCCAGTACTAAGTCCCTTGGTTTCCCAGTGTCTTAAAATATTTTCAGAGGGCCCTCATGCTTGTAGAAGAGGGGGAAATTATCCTACGAACAGGATATTTTTATCTGTAGAGGAAGTTCTTAAATTCTAACTTGCATTAATTTTATATTGCTGTTTAGAATGGGGTCCATTCTAAAAATAATGGAAATTAGCCTTGACATCTAATTGATCAACTGTGAAAAACAGGGATTTTAGTCATAGAAATGCCTAAAATATAACACTGAAAAATCACAAGTTTTGGCAGGCTGTTTCCTAATGGTTCTAATTATCTATGTGAACATGGATATCTTAAAAACATTTTGTCTTGAACACAGAAAATAACTTTATTAGATGAAGACATTTAGGACCCATTCACTGAACCTTCTACTTTACATTCTGTTGCACTTACCTGCTTCAGGTGTTTGAAAAACTAAAGTAAGAAGCCAAGTGATCTCATCAGTAAAAATAAAGAACACGGCTTTCCTTGAAGAAAAATAAGAGTGTTGATTCAACCTATTTATTTCATAAGTAGACAGATAGGATCTGACATTGTTTGCAAATCAGCTATAACAGGGAACAAAGGAATGGAAGTAGTCTATGTAATGCTTTGTCAGAGAAACTGGCCTTAATTAAATTTGATATATTTTAAATGTACATCAAAGTATACTAGAACATCTGAATTATCTGTTAGAACAGCAGTATCATATATGGCCAATGTTGTATAAATAAAAACAAAGAAAAATAGCACATTTTGTCTGGTCTGGAACTTCTGACATGTTTTCTTAACACAGTCCTTGTAATATGTAAGGATCACATGAGAACTGATAAACAATCAAAAGGATCCATAGGAGTTTAATCAAAAATCTGAGTATCAAACAAATTTTATCAAAAAGATATTGTTGATGTTGATGTTTACTTTTACTAAACAAGGTTATTCATTCCAGGCCACTATTCTTTTACCTGAAATATCAACATTAACAGCTAAAATTACAAAATATTTTATTCCAGTTTAGCTGTTTTTATTTTCAATCAGGAATTCTTTACTGAGAATGACCATAGTTGTATGTACAGGAAAGTTCACACATATTTGACACTCTACAAATGGAGGACTCACCCATTTTTTAAAAAAACAACAACAACCCTGAAGCAATGGTTGGTTGAATTGCTTCTAATAAACTCAGCTGACAATACATGTAAATTACATGTAATTATATTTTTAGAAAATAGCTACATATATGCACTAACTTGCCAATTGAATAATCAGTTGAAAAGTCTTTTTTTCAATATGGCCATTTAAAAACATTTCAGTACAGAGAAATTATAGCCAGTGGCTTGTCTACAGGGAGGAGTTTCTCTTCTTCTCAAGAAACACATATATAATGCCAGAAAACATCTCTAGAAGCCAGAATTTTATTTTTGGGAACCCTGTTTTTCCCTCCTTTGCAATTGAAGATACAATGAATTAAAAACCTATTCAAATTAAATGAATAGACTAATAAAATAATACAGAATTGGTTGGCACCATCCTAATTTATATAAATTTAAATTGTTTAAATTTCAGTTGCATTTGCTGGTTATGTAACCAAAATTACATTCTACAGCAGCTACATTTAAAATGAGCAAAGTTCTTGTTAGAAGATAGTGTCAAAATGCTATGTTTTTAATAAAAAGATTGTTTTGAATAAAACAGGACACTAATTTTTATTTGGTAAAAGGTACAGCAAATTGAAGGAAACCTACCTTTTTTATTATTATCCATACATTCTCATGTAATTTCATTTAATTAAATATGGGCATGGTTATAGTTTTGGAAAAAAAGAACATAAATATTTCACCTAATAGGATATGAAAACTCCTAAGACTTTAATCTGTTCCATTTGTTCTTAAGTTAGCATCAATGTCGTGTAAATATTAATACTTGTACCAAATACAAATTACCTTCAAACAGCCTTATGAATTTAATGAAATATTCTTCAGACCTTAAGATTACATCATTAAGGCACTTACCATTCAAGTAAAACAGATATTTATACAAATGTTGGGAAGATGGATTGGATATTTTACTAGATAAACAATTGTGAACGTAAATCAAATCAATATCAATGTATGTATAAACAGTATCAAGAGTGACTATTTTATTGTCTGAAATGAGCAAAAACACTTTCCACAGATAACACTGAAAGCAGTGCAAAGACTGATAGTGACTTCTTGAATAAAGGTAGTTTTGTAAAAAGAAATACCAAATAAATCAGTGCCCTGTTTTGGTTTTGTAAAATTTTTACATAAAAGTTGGTCCAAACTTACAAAAAAGCACAATGTGCATAGTTCAGATCTTAGTAGTGTGCCTTAAAAAGCTGATGTTCCTAAATTTAGCATTGACTTAAAACTGCCAAAATATAAAATTTATAGCTAGAATTTGAAAGATGTACAATTATTTGGATTTTCAGACAGCATGAATTGTAAGCAATTTCCTATTGTATGCAAGACCCTTTTCTGAATAAAAATAAAGCTGCTGAATTAATATTTTTCAAGTCTGTTGGATTGCTGTTTAAAATCACAGTTAAAAAGTTTTTCCAGGATACAAATGATGTGCCTGAGGACCAGGGGAAAGCGGGAAAAGAACAGAAGCTTAGTATGGCAATCCTCTGCCTCTACCTCTGATAGCAGATGTGCTAATATGTCCCCTGTACCCTTGTGAATATTCAGGTCCTTGAGCAGAAGTCCAAGTTTGTCCATGAATGTGGCTGGCACTGGCAGGAGATTCTTGTAAATTACTTCCATAGCTATAGTTCTGCATCTTTGAAGACAAGGAATGAGAATGAGTACTTTCAGACCCAGACCTTCCAACTGAATCACCACTGTTTTCCAGGACTGTGATGGGACCATGGCTATATTCAAATCTATGATCCTTATCACCACTAAATAGCATGGAACCACTGTTGAGGTAAATGTCTCCATAATGAGTTACTGAGCTATGAAATGATTCTGAAAAGGCAGGAGTTGGAAGGGTACTGTTTGAATGAGATAAAGTAACATTATAATTCTCCAAGTGTTGAACATCTGAATTTCCAACAAAATTTGCCCTTTCTAATGTCCCAGATGATATATTTCCTATTCCATCACTACCACTATAGTGTGTACAAGAGAATGTAGTAGATGCAAAACTGTCTTTATAGTCTGGACCTGCTACAAAAGAGTCTCTCGACTGGAACTCCACATTAGATGTTGCTGGTTTCTCAGATGTTTGGGCCTGGTGATGAGTCAGCAGCTCTAAAAGAGCTGCTTTTACTCCAGCATTAGGATCCATCCCTGAAGAACTATTAACTGAAGGTAAGTGTTGATTTGCTGTCCGATAATCAAGATCTTCGTCAGTAACTGGTGGTGGTTCTGGTGGTTCGGGAGGTCGTTGATCTGGTGGCAAGATATGAGGACGTTCTTCTGGGGTTTGAGGTTTTATTTCAGAGGCTCTCACCAAGTCATCTTGTTCTAAATTAATTTTGAAATAGTTTAGAATTAAATATACAGCTAAAAATATAGTTTAGGATTAAATGCACAATGATACAGAATATTTATTAAGTGTTAAAGGTTTGGATCGAGCAAAGGCTTGTTTGAACAAAACTACTTCTAGAAATATGCTTCTCTGTCCAAGTGTGCATCTGCTGTTCAAAATAATATTCTCCCAAAAATTAATGGCCCTATCCTGACCTTTGCCTTTCCTCTGGTCTTAGTCTAAAGTCAACATTGTATGACTAGGTGTAGAGTTGGGGGAGGGGAAGTGAGCTAGGATTATTTTCAGATTCTTGTTCTTCTTTGGTTGCACTTTTTAATTGTTTTAATACTGCACTCTACCCAGAATCTCAATGGAGTCTGGCAGTCTCATAAATTTAAACCTACAAAAAACTCCCCAAGAAATAATTTATAATCCAACTGTTTGAGAGAAGCAATAGTAAGCCTGATATTCTCAATAATATAAATTATCTACCTGCCCAAATATAATTTTCCCAACACCAAAACTCATACCTGCACATGTGTATAATGATTTAATAAGATGGGGATAAACAGATGCTGGCGATTCTGCATCTTCCCAATTGCCAGATGCTGGTGTATTTGGTTCTGGAGGCTGTCTTGACTGTAATGACATGTCATTTCCTGATCCATTTTCTTTTTCTTCTAGGAAATTTTCTTTTTGTTTCAATTGTTGAGCCTTTAATAACTGCGATAACAAAACTGTAAATGCACTCTGCACAGCTGCTTGGGTAACTTCTGTGTCAACTTTAGATTGGGTCAATGGAGTGGTTTGCACAGAAAGCTGTGGTGTTGGCATTTGTTTTAAAGGCTCTTGGTCTGGTGAGGGAGGCAGTGGTGGCTTAGGTGGTGGCGGCAGCGGCAGCAATTGTTGTTCAGACTGTTTTTCAGCCACATCCAAAATGCCAGCTGGAACATTTATTTTATTCAGTTGTTGCTCAGCCTCAGGATTCATTTTAATGTTCAGCACTTGAGCAAATTGTGCCATACTAATAGTAGTTTTAGATTGGAGCAGGTTTAGGAGAATTGCCACTTCATTTTGATTTAGTGGCTGACCACTGCCTGCTTTCACTGAAAATAGCAAGAAAAACAGAAAGGAGGCATTTAGTATGCTCATATTTAAAGTCCCAAGCAAAATTCAATTGACCACAACCCACTTCAATGACTTCTTAAACAGTGGTTAGATATGAAGAACATTCTTGACTTTTCCTCAGTATGGAAGAATAAACATTTTGCTTTCATTCTAGAGGCAGAGATTAACATACAATCTTTTTTTTTCAAGTTAAGATTGGAAAATAAATTTAATTTAAAATGAAAATCATTTTTACTGTCTTCTGCTTCACTTGAAAGTTCTGTATCATTTTTGCAATCAATTAAAATATAAAGAGATTTTATATATCAGGTAGACTATATTTATATTTCCCAGTATTCATAGGCAATAAGGTAACCTATTTGGTTTTTTTAATTTTATCCATTTATTATATTTATGTACCACACATCTCACTATTGGGAGACTATGGATTACTAATCTGGCAAATTATATTTGAAAAAAATAAAGTAAATAAATAAAGCAAAGTGGAAAAAATGTTCAAATCAATTGGGGATACAGGTATATATATAATAGTAGAAAAGATACATTTTTGAAGTACACTGTTTGAATCTAAAGGCCCTGTCACACTGGCTGACGGATGCAAAACGTTTGTAAAAAGGACACAGCGGACGAGAAAAATGTTCCATCCGTTATCCATTCTCAAAGAGGGGCAAAAATTTGCATAACCAGAGTGGACAACACGGAAAGGAACGGACGAGGGGAGGACGTAGGCAGCCTGCTGAGAGCCAGTCCTCTTCCGGCCGAGAGTCAGCTCCTGTCTCCAGGCAGGTGTCTGTGGAGCGTGCCCCAACGGAGACCGTGGACAGCTGTTCTAACCGTGGCGGAGCACGTGGAGGACTCCCTGGCGCAGTGGGAGAAAGGAGACAGCACTTCCACCACAGTCCCTACCCGCATCCACCCCAGCTCCACCTCACAGAAAGGCAGAGAGCCAGACAGGAGGGGCAAAGCACACTGTCCTGCTGGAGATAAGAGACACCATCAGGAGCAGCATAGATATCCTCTCTCAGCTGGTCCACACTGACTCCTCATCCTCCAACTGCAAGCCCTTCCTCACCTATGTCAATCAGACCCTCACGGACATGGCGGAACCTCAGTACCAGGTGGTGAAGGACAGGATCACCGATCTGCTTCACAACCCTCCAGATCCAGATGAACCTGCTCCCACCCACTCCAGGTCTGCTCCTCCACCCAGGTGATGTCCCTCCCATTCCAAGGCTTTTCACAGGCCCTCACCTACCAGGGCTACGGCTACCAGGAGGTCCAGCAGCACAGGCAGCAGCCTCTTCCAGTCCAGGCACAGGTTCATCGGACGCCAAGGTTCCCACCGGTTCCACTGCTGCCACCCACGCCACTGATGCCACTGATGCCACCCATGCCACTGCTACCACCGATGCCACCCACACCACTGCTGCCACCAACGCCACTAATGCCACCCACGTCACCGATGTCACCCATGCCAGTCCTCACACAGCTTCAGACCAGACAGCCCCACTACATTCTCCTTCCTCCACCCCACAGCCAAGCCGGCCTCAGTACATCTGTCCTCGGTACTGGGCTGACACCCCATGGCATGGGGGAAGAGCTCTCAACATCACGGGGCTGAGCCAGCTGTCTGAGAGCTTCCTCAAACACCGTCACCTGTTGTCCTCTCGGGCCAGGCACCCCAGTGGTGCTTCAGACCAGTATTCCAGCAGCACCACGTCCACAGCACCTGGACCCTTCACCCCTGAGACTGGGCCACCTCTGAGTGACAGAAGAGAGTGCCAGAGACTGGGTGGCTACCTGTAGACTTTATTTGGACACTTGACTTGGGTCATTTTTCTTTTACAGCTTGTTATTAATAAAGATTATCTTTGCTTCACACACTTGCTTTCATTTATTTTTGTAAATAAAGACTTGGTGGAAACTTTTAGAAATGGTTTAAGCCTTTGCATGCTTGTGGGATGGGTAAGGATAGCAGTGGGGTGGGCAGGGATACCTTTGGGATGGGTAATAGCTGTGGGATGGGTTAAGATAGCTGTGGGATAGATAAACCTCCAGTGCAGGCATAGTGGGCTGTATGGTCCACCCTCCCAGGTGCCACACCTATGGCCGTTCATTATCAATACTAATGTAATCATTGATCCACACATGTCAACATAAACACAACTCTTTATTAAATGCCCTGTTCATTGTAGGCCCACCCAACATACATGGCCAATCTCATCAGTGTGATGAGACAGGCTGAAGGAAGCATCCATTAATCATCTATCATCTGTCTTGCCACTCCACTGCTCCAGCTGGGGAGTTGCACCAATGTTTCAGGAGGTTGCACTGCTTCTTCCCTTCACGTGAAGCTCTGTTGGGGCCTTGCACATCCTCAGTGTCTATCAGGTTTTGCCCTTGCCTCCATTCCCCAGGCTCCATGTCCCCATTGCCTTGTTGGAGGTCCACGAGCCTGTTTCTGCAAGACTGGGTAGCGGTGCGCATGAGATTGTGCAGGATGCAGCAAGGTTCCACGATCCTCCTCACAGTCTCTGGGCGATGCTTCATGGTAGTGAGAAGTACCTGGAACCTGTTGGACAGACGCCAAAGGCGTTCTCCACCACCCGCCTTGTCCTGGATAGCCTGTAGTTGAAGATCCTCTCTTCACAGGTGAGGCATCTGAAGGTGTAGGGCTTCATGAGGTAGGTTCTGAGGGAGAAGGCATCATCCCCCATGATGAAGTAGGGCACATCTTGCATGTCGTTGGCAGGGGGTCTGGATCTGGGAAGCCCATGATGAGGTTGCGTCCAGCCCCTCCTTGAGGTCACTGGCGTTGTATACCTGGGCATCTGAAGATGAGCCGTTGCCTGAAGCATCGATGTACATGAACTTGTAGTCAGCATCGCCATGGCGAAGAGGATGATGCTGAAGAAGCCTTGTAGTTGAAGTAAGTGGACCCCGACTTGGCTGGCACTTTGCAGGCCACATGCTTTCCCTTCTATGGCTCCAACGGTGTGGGGGAAGTTCCACCTCTGATACCACTGCTCTGCAACTTTCTTCCATCCTTCTTCAGTGGAGGGGCACTGGAGGAGCTCCTCCAGGTATTCTCGATGATGGCCTGCACCACTTCTCTGACCGCAATGCTGATGGTATTGTGTGGCACCCTCCAGGCATACAGCATGCTCCTGTAGGTGGTCCCTGAGGCCAGGTGGCGCAGAGTCAGTGCCACCTTGAGCCCAGGGTCCAGGCTGGGCCGGAAGTTGGTGTTTGCCTGGTCAACCTGGTGTCAGCCGCTCCACAACTTCGTCAAACATGGCTGGAGGCATCTTCATGAAGTTCTGGAATGCACGAGGGTCTTCGTTCCTCAGTCCACCATCAGCTTGTTGTACAGTCCGTACTCTGCTCTTCTCCCGATCCATCTTCGGACCCGATGCTTCTTGGCCGCCTCCTTTTCTTCCGTAGTAGAGTTGAAGAGCCTGTAAGATGGCTTCACACTGTTGCAGAACGATGGTGGCTACGCGAAAGGACTGTGTTACGATCCATGGTGGACATGACTGGATGCTGACTGAAAAGCAAGAGCCAGATGAAGGCTGCAGAGGTCTGCACAGCAGGGCTGCTGGTTGAAAGTGAGATCCAGGTGAGTTGCTCCCCTTTTTATAGGCAATATAGGTTTCCCTATGTGCCTTTTTCATCCTAGGTTATCCTCTAGACATCCTTAATATCTGAGATAGGTCCCCTCTGCGAACGTTTTTTCCATTTAAAATGGTTTCTTTGCGAGCTGCATCCGCTTTTCATCCTTTCTCGCGTCCGTGCTACTAATGCTGCAGTCCATTCTATGTCCGTTCCGCTTCCTCCCTTTGTCCGCTTTCTGCTGGTGCAGATTTGAGTTGCGCGGATGCGCAGCGGATGCCTAGCGGATGTAGCAACGCGTAACGGATGACGACGGACGTATAACGGATGTTCCCTGTATGCATAGCGGATGCAGAACGGACACGTTGGATACATTTTCCGCTCAAAAAGTTTTGAGCAGCTCAAAACTTTTTGAGCGGATGGAACCTCAGTCGACTGATGGCTGGATGGATAGAGAGGAAGAAAAACGGATGCAGTGAGTACAAAACGGAAGCATCGCGTTAACCAACGGATGGCAAGTTTTTTTTCTCCGTTTTACATCCTCTTTCCATCCGTTGGTGCAGTGTGACATGGGCTTAAGCCATGCTGCCTCTACACAAGAGGGGAAGCACATACATCTAATAAATAAAATAAATTAAAATAAAACAAAATAAAATAAAATGGCTGAGGTAAGACAGAACGAGATTTAAAAACAAAAGAGAAAGGATTCCCCAAGCCACATCCTTTGCAAATCTTTCTTAAATAAAAGTAATATACCACACTGAATTTAAGAAGCTAAGGGGAGAACCCAAGAAAAAAGAAATAATATATATTTGAAACTATGGAGGATTGCTTTACAAGAAAATTTATTTTGCAATCATGACATTACAGATCCAATATAAACATCAATCTGTTATGAAATATTAGGGAGGCATCATCTTGAGCTCATAATAATTATCCTGTTTAGAACTGGCTTTTCTGTGCATAATAGTAACATTTCAAAGTTGAAAACTGTCCTATTACAAAAGAAGGAATTATTTAAATTCTGCAGTAAAACTTGGGAAGGTGTGCTTCAAAAAAGCCAGTGAGCCAATCAAATCAAATCAAGGGGAATGAAGCTGCAATATTTCATTGTTGAAAAAGCAGCCATTTTGAAATTTATTTTTCAAGCAGATGTCATATCTTCCACGTCTTAAGCACTTTTTTATTAAGCTAAGAGAGGCTCTTTTAAGTCACAACCTATTACTACTTTTTGAAAATCTGCACTATATTTGAAACTTTAATGATTGCTAAAAGTCAAGGAAGAAGTTTACCTGGAGAAAAGATAAAATAAAGAAACACACAGCCCCTTTTAATTTTGATATAGAAGCATAAGAATCTAAAAAGTTGTGGTAATATTTTATTATTTTTATGTAATCTGTAGCTTTGATCTGTTTTGTTGTGGTTAGCTGAAATCTCAACTTTTATGAATTCTGACTGACCAGGAAATAACAGTTGATTGATTTAAAAAATCTACTCTTTGGCCACAAGAGGGAATTAGACAAAAAGGTAATGAAGAAAACAAGAAACATGGAATGTATCAGACTCACAGAGTTGGGTGAAGTATTTAAATAAAACAGATAAACAAATTCAAGAAGAAAAATTGCAGAGATGCAATTATGTGTAGAAAGTTACCAAACCACTGAATCAATTCCACAAGAATCTGACTTAACTGTAATTTCTAATGTATGGTTTTGTTTTTATAAAGTGGGTTTGAAAATGAGGTTTTTTTTCCTCGAAATATTTCAGTAATTTCTAAAGTTTGTAAAATATATTGAAAGTATATTTTAAAGTATGCACGCTAACAGAAAGTTTTTAAAAAAAGGTACAAGACTTTATTGACTTTAGAAATATTTTTAGAAAAGAGTTCAGAATCTCAAAATAGATACAAAAATAAGTTTTCCCTTTAAGGTTAAATAATTTAAAGAAGTATAGTAAATGATGATAGTCTACAAAGTATAAATAGAACTCTTTATTACTTCCCATAACAGGAAAAGAGCAGAGATAGCTAAATTGACTGCTGTAATAAAAGAAAAGAAAAATCTAACTTTGTTACCATTAGAAACCGCTTCTGGATTGTGTGCTTGAGATGGAAAAAATGAAACTTTAATTGAGAATTTTATTGATTAGATAGGTTTGTTATTCTAGAAATGGCTAATATATGTTACTGTGTACAAGTAACAAATTGAGGCTGTAACATTACTATTTTCTATTGTGCAAAAAAGCATTTTTCCTTTTACCCTACACCTGTGGTTGCGAACCTATGGCATGTGTGCCATAGGTGGCACACAGAGCCCTCTCTGTGGGCATGCATACTGTTGCTCCAGCTCAGCTCCACCGTGCATGTGTACCTCCCACTGGCCAGTTGGCCTTCGGGCTTTGCCATGCATGTGGGGGGGGCATGCATGGAGAGGCACTTGCAGGTGCAGGGGGGGCACATGCATGTGTGTGGGGGGCGTCTTGCATTTTGAGTATGTATATGTGCATGCTTTGGGCACTTGGGGCCCAAAAGGCTCACCATCACTGCCCTACATTTTTCTTCTCCTGTCTTTTAAATCTCCTATTTTCTCATTATTTTCATTTTCCTTTATATTTTACATTATGATAAACTAATAAAAATTGATATAAAAATTGAAATAGCTATTTCAAGACAGAATTACTTCTGGGATATTTTTTAAATTATTAAATGGTTACTTTGAATGTATTTTGAATCTGAAATGTTCTGTGCAATTCTAAGAAATAGATGTTACAATTGTTTATTATTGAGATTCATCTGTAAGATTTGGAAGATTCAGCAACATGCCTAAGATAATCTATTTTGATAATGTCTTGGGAATAGCTATTAATGGATTCTTTTCCAGCATAACAACTATTGAGGAAAAAACAAAACACAATTAATTTCAACAGTCAAAGTATACTATTTGCAGGTTGGCAAACCTATGCAAAGAACAGCCAAATTTTTATTTTACCTGGCATATGTATTCCAGGCACAAATATTCTGGGATGGGAGATAATGGGGGAAATGCAAAATCAACAGCATCCACTAAAAAAATATACCGAGAAGGAAAGCAGTAGAAAGGCCCAGGAAAGAAAGGAATACTGATAGCGTTATATCAACAAAGAAGCAAGCACACAGAAATAAATATAAATGAAACTAGTGCTTAATATTTCTTGCCTCTAAAATAAAATTACCCACTTAAAAATTAATTTCCATTTATCAAGCAATTAATCTCACTATCACACACTCTCCTTCATTTTACTATAAAGTAGCAAGAGAAAATAGTAATTAATTGCAATGATAAAGGAAATCTAAGAGAGAACCCAACTAGAGAAAGGGGAATAGGTCTTACCTGATAGGTCTTTTCTCTTTGGGTGGAGATAGCATCCAGGATTGGGTAATCAGTTGCTGCTAGCTGATTGGACTGAGTCTGTCAGATCTGTGAGGACACTCCCCTGTTACCTATGGTCCCCAGAAATTGGCGAAGGAATAGTGACAGATTGACATGTTTTGCTGGTGGTGTTGTGCTCCACTGGATCTGGAGTGGACCATCTTCAGGGTGGGGCTGGATGCTATCTTCACCCAAAGAGAAAGGTTGTCTCAGGTTAAGACCAATGACCCTTCTCCATTGTGGTGGAGACAGCATCCAAGATTGGGACATACCAAAGCGGGCTGCTCTATGGGTGAGCCAAGTTCGGTCCAGATCCTCTAGTCAGGGTGGACCTTTTGAAAAAGTCCAGTTTATAGTGTTTGATGAACAGGGACGGAGAGGCCCAAGTTGCCGCCTGGCAAACCTCTTTGAGAGAAGCTTGAGTAGCCCACACCACCAATGTGGCCGCACTTCTTGTGGAATGGCTGTTATGCGAAGAGGTACTGCAAGTCCCTGGGAATGGTAGGCTCTGGATATGCACATTCTGATCCATCACCCTACAGCTGATGGAGTGACCTTGCAACTCTGGGTAGAAGGTTGAAATGATACAAAAAGGGATTCAGACTTCCTGAAGGGGGAAGTTCATTTAATGTACGAAGAGCCCTCCATACATCTAGAGTGTGCCACCTCTTTTCTAATGCTTGGACAGGTTTTGGACAAAAATCAGGTAATTATCAATTCCTGGGCCCTGTGGAACCATGAGTTCACATTTGGCACAAAAGGGTCCAATCTCAAGACAACTCAGTTGGGGTGAAAGATTCAGAGGTCCTTCCTGAGAGACAGGGCAGCCAAGTCCGAAATCCATCTGGCCGAGGTGATGACTACCAGGAAGGCCACTTTAGAAGACAAAAATGGCAGAGAAATAGATCTCAGTGGTTCAAAGGGAGGCTTGATCAGTGAATGCAGTACTTTAGAGAGATATATCGGTATCAATGAACCTCAGATTTGTAGCTTACTTAAGAAATCTGCGGATGGTAGGATGCCTGGATAAGGACTCCGTCTCCCCCAAAGAAAGCACAGAAGATAGGGCTGCTGCCTCCCGCCATAACGTGTTAGGCAACAGGCTCTTTTCCAGTCCTTCTTGGAGGAAATCCAGCACCTGAGAGACCAATACCACTGCAGGATCCAAACCCGATCTGGAGAGTTCTCCAAGTCACGTCGTAAATGAGATTGGTGGAAGGCCTCCTAGAAGCCTGGATAGTTTTGATCACCTTGGAGGAGTAATGGTCCCTGATCAGATATCCCTGCTCAATTTCCAAGTGGTTAACTGAAGCCACTGGGGGTCCCGATGTAACATGGATTCCTGGCTGAGGGATACTCTTCCGCGAGCATCCTCCAAAACCTGGTCACAGATAGGCTTACCAAGACAGCAAACTATGGCTGCCTTGGCTAGTGAGGTGTGATAAGTAGAAACTCCGCCCTTTCCCCCAATAGTTTCTGTATCACCCTCAGGATCAGGATCAGTGGAGGAAAGGCATAGAGGAGTCCCCGGGCCAAAGGCTGCATAAGACATCTGTCCCCTCCACCCCCAGAACTGCAAACCTGGGGAAGAATCTCGGGAGTTGTGCGTTGTCCTGAGAGGTGAAGAGGTCTACTGCTCATGGTCCAAAACACTCCGCTAGGTCCTGAAATAAAGCAGGATGTGAACGCCACTCTGCGTGGTCTATAGTGGCTTTGCTAAGCCAGTCTGCTTCAACATTGGATACATCTGCAATATGCTCAGCTCTGAGCGATACATGATGTTTTTCTGCCCAGAGGCACAGTTGGTCTGCCCCTAGCATCAGGGGTTTAGAATGTGTTCCCCCTTGGTGATTTACATGTGCCTTAGTGGTCACGTTGTCAGTTAAGACCAGGATGTAATTATCTGATACTATGTTTTAGAATTGCCTCAGGGCCAATGAGTTGCCCTGAGTTCTAACCAATTGATATTATGGCCTAAATCGGCCTGGGACCACTGTCCCTGGACCATCCTGGATTGGAGATGAATCCCCCAGCTGTAAAAGCTGGCATCAGCGATCAGAACCAGCCAGTTAGGTTCCTTGAACTGGTTTCCTAAAGAAAGGGCTCATGACGACCACCACCTAAAGGACTTAATAAGTTCCGGTGGTATTTGACCTGGGAATGGTAACAACTCCTACCTGCCCTTTGAAATGGTAGGAGAAACCATTGGAGAGCACTGGTGTGCAGGCATGCCCAGGGCATTATAGCAATACAGGAAACCATGTTGCCCAGGAGCCTCGAAAGCAGAGCCAGGGGCACCCCATGCTTTGATTTCACCAGAATAATTAATTCCCTATGCTCACCTGATGCTCCTGGGATATGAAAACCTTGCACACCAAGGTATCTATTATGGCTCCCAGATGGAGTGAACAGTTAGCTGGAATGAAATGGCTTTTAGCTGTGCTTACAGAAAACTTACACTCCTGGAGTACCTGGATGGCGACCCTCAAGTCCTCATTGCCTGAGATGCAGAAGAGGACCTGGACAAGGATGTCATCCAGATAACATTGGACTGGGATAGCCCTAAGGTGAGCTGCTAGGGCTGCTAACAGTTTCGTGAATGTTCTAAATGTTCTAAGTGCAGATGAAAGACCGAAGGACAATCCCTGTATTGAAAATGTCTGCCATTATAGAAAAATCTAAGGAACTGCCCATGGGCAGGTAAAATAGGGACATAGGTTTCCGTTAAATCAATAGAAGTGAGGAAGTTACCCTCCCTAACTCTCTCCAGAATTGAATGGAGAGAATGCATCTTACTGCCTGTAGTTGGCGGTTCAGATGCTTCAGATCCAGAATTGCCCTCCATCCCCCCAAGGTTTTTGGAATGATAAACAGGATGGAATAAAATCCCAAGCCTTGCTGGTCCTCAGCCACTGACTGGTTTACATGGATATCCAGCAGGTGCTGAATAGCTGTTTCATGAGAACCCTTTTCTCCCTATTCTTAGAAACAGGGCAATGAATGAAAAACCTTGGGGTATGGAGAGGACCCTCCAGGACCCAGATGTCTCTGGCTACTCCCTCCCAACACCTGACAAACAAGGCCAGACATTCCCCAATGGGAGCATTGGCAGAGTATTTATCTAGGGCTTCATAAGGGATAAACCCCTCCCCCTTGAAAGGGCTACTTGTTCTGGAACTGGTGGTTTCTACTTGTCTGATCCTGTTGTTGTTCCTGTCTGGGGATGAAGGGTCTCTGGGATCTGGAAAACACCATCCCAGCCTCCATCGCCCTAAAGGAGGGACGATGAAAGTAAGGCACCAAGCGGAATTCACCACGTCTCCACCTGGATGGTAGAATCTTCCACTTGTCTTTAGAGTCCACCAGAACCTTGTCAAGGGCTCTCCAAACAATTTATCCCCTTTGAAGGAGGGAGTAGCCAATCTCCACTTATGCCTCATGTCTGTCTACCATTGTCTGATCCAGAACAGATGAAGAGAAGCCACAGACGATCCTATAGCCCTCGATGCGAACCTGGCCGCACTGAGGGTGGCATCAGCAAAGAACTCAATGGCAACCAACAGCTTATTGATGTGCTGATGAGATCTCACATAGCTAGCCGGAATTCTCTACGATGCCCTGTTGAAGAATGATGCAGCCCAGACCGCTGGTTGAGGAGTTCTTTAAAGCATTTGCTCTGCCCTTTTGTCTTCTGCCATTAAAGAGTCCTCAGGCTCACCCGGAAATATTAGAAGTAGACTGCAGAGCAACCACAGGGCATCTACTGTGGGCATTTACAGCACTTTGGTAAGATCAGCCCCTACATTGAACAACTTCTTATTAAGCAAAGATGGGCTTGGTCCTGACCCAGGAAAAGCCCATTGCCTCTGGATCACAGTAGTAAACATCCTTGGTGATGGAATGACATCTGCAGTTATGGTCGTCTCTGAAAAAAGTGGGTCATTGGGGTCTTCAGATGCGTCTGCTGGTTCTGGTGGTTCCAAAACCCTTCCTTGCCCTGTGGCATTTTTTGCTTTGAAGAGGAGTGATTTAAATAGGGCCAGTTGGAATAGCCCTGAAACTACTGGATGCTCAGAATCCAGGCCCTCATCATCTGAAAGGTCTCTCTCTGAATACATAGTATTCAGAGACATAGTAAGTCTTTGAATAGATAGATAGGTCATACTGAAATTGAGAGACTTGTCTCAAACACTGTCTTGATGAAGAACAGGAGGCCACTGAAGGTGATCGCCTGGACTGCTTTTGGGCTGCTGATATACTCTGCTTCACTGCTTTAACAAACAGAGCCTGCTGTCGCACTGATTCATGTTCCACTGCTGGATGGAGTCCCGCAGCAGTGGATGTAAAAGTGGCCTCTGGCCACTCTGGGTCTCTGGACAGTTGTTGTAATCTGTTCAGTTGCTGGGAAGAGAAAAAATTTCTTCCCTCAGTAATGTCAAGAGAGATCTGTGGCTCTTGTAATAGAAATTGCTCTTCAGCTCCCCCAGTGGCCAATTCCTGAATTGGCCACCAATTCCCAATGGCCAAATGCCTCCTGTCATTCTGCTGAGACCTACTCTTCTCTCCAACGGCTGCTCCTCGTGGGAATCTGTCATGGTGCTCTTTGGAACAACTTCTGGGCTTTCCTGGACTGCTTCTTGTTGTCCCTTAGGCTGTGGGGTAAGCACTTTGTCCCTGTGGCGCTCATCCTACTCTGCTGCCTTGGAGCTCTTTCGAGTCCCTACAACTTTGGCTTTTGGCTTGGAGGCTTCAGAGGAAGCTGAAGGATTTGGGGCTTTAGGGCTGAGAGAGCGTAAAATCCTCCACTCTCCTATTCGTGCAGCTGGCCTTTTCAGTTGAATCCACCATTTTCTTTGAGCTGAGTTTCCTGCCTTGTGAATTAGAGGGCGCGAAGTGCCCAACAGGCAATTACACTGATGTTAAGATCGGGGAAGTGTCAAATTTCCGATCTTGGATGACAGCTGTCTTCGCGCCCCTTTAAAATCACCGGCTTGGTACTTTAAAGGCTTTTGAAGTGGCTGTTTGAAGCAGCATGATACCCCTCCCAAGCCTAGCATGGCAACAATGTGGAGGTCTACTCTGTCACACCACCGTGAAAATTCCTCTTACTATGATGTAGATTGGCCCTGACCCAATCCAGCCCCAGTTGATCTGGGCCAGAGCCCCAACCGACTGTTCCTTTGACAGACGCTCAGTTGGTAGACTGGGAGCTGACTGTTACATCGATAGCATTCAGGATTGGTTTTAAGCTATAATTTATCTTATTTAATGCCATTTAATTTTTGGAGCAGTCTAAACACATCATCCTAGCTGCTTGACTGAGTCAATTTCTGGGGACCATTGATAACAGGGGAGTGTCCTCACAGATCTGACAAACTCAGTCTAATCAGCTAGCACCAGCAACTGACAATCCAATTCTAGATGCTATCTCCACCACAGTGGAGAATAAAATAAAGTGAATAAGTAATTCACAGGGAAAAAAGAAGAAAAAAAATCCAGTTAGGATTCTTATTATAAAAATATCACATTAATCAGACAAATATTTTATAGTATATACTAATTAATCTTCTGGCTAACTTCCAAGTTTTGAAGGACAGATCTTTGAATCCTTTTGTATTTTATCTAATTTATTTCTTTTCCAGTGTTTCTTTTGGTTTAAAAGATCTTTCATAGAAAAAAATAATGTCCAACCTAAGTTATAGGTAGTTTTTTATTTATGACCATAAGGGAACCTGGAATTTACATCATGAAACATAATGGTCATAAGTTGAGGCGTTTGTGCAATGAACCAGTTTTAAAACATTTTTTACAATTATTAAGTGAGTCAATGAATTCTTATGAGTATTTTTTCCCAGAAACTGACTGAAAAGGCCAGCTTCTGGCACAACTAGTATAGATTACATCTATGATCATGACCATGAATTGTTGCAACTGGCCATAAAGGCCAAACCAGTTACCAAGCACCCAAAATGTGATCAAGTAACTAGTGCTGCCATCAGAATACCATAAGCATCTTTTGGAGGATCCATTGTAACTTCAAATTACTAGGTGAGCAGTTATTAAATAAGGACTTATATTTGGTAAAGAAAAAAGAAAAAAATTACCAAGTGCTATATTAGAGTTGCTCTGCATCTTCAGTTGTGAAGAGGTCTGCAAACCTTGGGGGGTGTTGGTTCTGCTATCATCCATCCCCAAAGATAAATCCTTTCTTGGAACTTTAGCTGCATCATCAATCATGCCCATTTGCTTTTGTCTTCTACGTTTCTTACTCCACAGTTCATGGCAATCCTGCCATAAAGGAAGACTATGAATAAAAGAAATTACAGTCATTCAGCACAAAATAGTTACCACAAGGATCTTGAGTGACAAAATTTAAACAGGAGGCTACAAAAGAGTTAAGAGCCAATGATTAACTATTATGAAAGAGAGCTCAAGAAACCATTATCTGGAAACAAGAGAAGCTCAACATATCAACCAACAGAAGACCAAGCCAGGATTTGATAAAAACTGTAAGGTTGTTGTTTGTTGGAGCTTCTGCACAGAACCTAGCACTAGGTACAAATGGAGACTGACATCCTTGGAGTACCTCTGCTGTTATTATTGAGCTCTTGATAGACAATTTGGTATGTATATTTTTTAGGTTATTCTTTTATTTCTGTATGCTTGTAGCTAATAATAAAGCTGAAACAACCCTTACTTTCTGAAACATTTTTTGATCTCTGGGCACCTGATCATTTCCCTGGGACCTTTTTATCTACTATCAATTACTTTCAAAAAATTAGGAAAAGGAAAATGATGTGTGCATATTATCTCATCATAAAAATCACATATATTTTTTTCAATCATGCAAAATAGGCTCTCAATCACTGTCACTAAGTTGCTCAAAACAAATGGGAAAAACTTGAACACATTATTGAAGATGAGAGAAAAAGAAGAGTGCTTGACTGTAAGTGGAACTCATAAAATTAGTCTAATTATATAAGATGAAGAAAACTAAACCCACCACTCTAAAACCAAATTTGGAGACAAGTAAAGCTGATCTTGATCCCATCATTTTCAATATACTGCATATTCAATAAAAATGTGTGGGCAAAGCAAAAAACTACTTGTCAGTTAGCCAAACCTATTGCTCTTTTTAAATCCTTTGTTACTGAGACTTCAAAGTTCAGAATTGTTGTTTCTATATATTTCTGTGTGAACTGTTTTATTTTTCAAGAAAGTTGACAAATACAAAGGTACGCCTTGGGTAGGGAGTGAACATTACAGACCACCACTGAGCTGTAGACTTTTCCAGATAAAGTTTGAAATATTTTCCAGAAATGATTTTGCTGCTAAGTTAATGTGATATTTTGAAGTGAACCTACCGAGATGCTTACTCCTTCACTGGGCTCAGTTTTACGGTTGTTGGTACTGTAAAATCTTCAGGAGATTAATAAATGCAATTTCCGCAATATGCTTATACAATGCAGGGATTCAAATTTTTATCAACCAGTTCTGTGGGCATGACTTAATTTGTGGGTGTGGCTTGGTCATGTGACTGGTGGGCATGGCTTGGTAGCCACGTGACCGGATGGGTATGGCTTGGTGGCCATGTGATTGGGTGGGCGTGGCCAGGTGACTGGCAAACCTAAAGTGGTCCTCGCTTAATGGATGATTGCTTAGCAAGTGTTCTAATTTATGATTGATCTCCCCAGAGCTACTTGACCTGTTTTTGGCGTTTTGACAGCCATGCCCATGCACACACACACCCCCATCTAACCCTGCTATTCTATGATTCTGTAAGAATCTCCTGCTGGAAGAGGGGTTGGACTAGATGACCTCTGAGATCCCTTGCAGGCCAGCCCTAGATTGTTGTGCTGCTTCAAAGAGTCTTCTGAAGCCAGGGTTTGTTTCCTTCCTTTCTCTCCTTTTTTTCTCCCTCCCTCCCTCCCTCCTTCCATGTATTTATCTATCCATCCATATATCTCATTCATTTTCTTCTCTCTCCCTCTTTCTCTCCCTTCTTCTTTCTTGCTCTTTCTTTTTCTCCCTTCCTCTTTCTTTCTTTCTTTCTTTCTTTCTTTCTCTTTCTTTCTTTCTTTTCTTTCTTTCTTTCTCTCCCTCCCTCTTTCTCCCTGTCTTTCTG
>BHFT01056172.1:0-38612 GCA_004320025.1 Laticauda laticaudata
TCTGGCAGTGGCCTTCTGGGGGCCCCCTCCACATAAGGGTGCTTTGAGCGTTCTAGGGGTCTGGGCTCCACCCACACCACACCACCAAGGCCAGCACCAGCAGCACCAGCTCGAGCCTAGCACAAGCGCGAGGCACGCAGACAGCTAGCCAATCCCAGCAGCAAGCTACCAGGCAGACTGTCAAGTCCACCAGCAGAAGCAACACCAGCACCCAGGTCCGACGTGCTCACGCTACCAGCAGAGTTAAAGCACAGCAGAGGAGCCCCCGCCGGAGCATGCAGATAGCACCTCGCAGGCAGAAGCAGATTTCGCATTCACCATGGCAGGTGGATGGTGGTCCATCGTCCTTCTTGCCAGGGTCTGCAGGAGTCAAGGCACAGGCTTCCTCTTGCTTCCCCTCATGGTTGGTGGCGCTTGAAGATGTGTCTGGCAGCAGGCTCTTTCCTGCTGACATGGTGACCCCTGCCTTGCGAGCCTGCCTCCGTTTATATATCCACACCCAGGCATTGACGCAATGCATTCCTCCCCGCCACTTCGGAAGAGCGTCCACCAGTGAACGCATTTGCATCGAGCCGCTAGGCATCCGCTAGGGCATCCGTTGAGATTCTGCGCTTAATCACTCTGCCCAGCTAGAGGGCGACTGGTCTGCTCCGTTCCATTCCTCGCTGCACGTCCGGCCTTCTGGTGTCTCCCCCGGCCAAATTCCACACTGCCGGATGTTCGCCAATCCTCGCTTCCATCCCGTCTTCTCCATCCCGCTCAGAGCTTCCGTGGAGAGCCATCACCGCATCCTCTAACTCCGTGGCTACATCCTCCAACGCCGCCGGTCGCTCCGTTGTTGTCACGCTCTGTGTTGTGTGTGTGCAGAGATGGTGTGGCACTTTGTCGAAGAGCGGATAACAACGGATTGGAACAACTTGTCGCTCGCGATGCTTGCTCTGTTGTCCTTTTTAACATACGTTTTGATCCGGGTCGGCTCGCATGCTAGACCTTAGCCTTAAACTTGAACCAGGCTGGCGGGTACCATGAAACCCCACTTGTAAAATGGATCGATAAGTGTTCCTAACAGACAGGGATGAAGTCAAGCAGGAGAAGCTAGGCAGACATCACATCTCGATACCTGTTAGAATTAACACAGGCATGCTCCCCCCACTGCTCAATAGCGTGGGTCCTTTCTTCCACTTCTCTTCTCCGCGAGGTATAACAAATGACTTCATCTCAACACGATTCCACTTAGTTAAAATTACTTGAACGTTCTGCAGTATGATAACAACAGTGATTGGTCTTTCATTCGAGACAGTGATGAAGTCTGATGCAGACCAGGCGAGGCTCTGTTCATAATTGCTTCAATTATAGTGGCCGCGGTAACCTCAGAAACGTAATCGTGGAACTGAATCACAGCTCAAAAGCATACCATAATGGTGGTAGTCTTTTTAGAAGAAACCCTCCGAACTACCACCTCTACGAATTACCAGACAACATACGTGAGTGATCAACAGTTAGAGACCTTCAGAATTTCTAGTCTCTAGCACAGTCAACAAGACTAAAAGGAACACCCTCTAACATCAAAAATACGTCATTCAAAAAAAGGCCACAACACAAGTAATGTTCTTTCCGTGCACCCAACTCAATAAAAGCTTCAAATGGCCCAATGAGCCTGCTCGCATAAGCGCTTCTACAGAGGAAATTACTTGGTCTCTTCATCTTGTCACTCTTCTATAACTGTCTGGTGGTTCCTGCAACCCCATAAGGCAGACACAGGACTTCAGAGGATAATTAAACACTGCCGGACCGAGAAAAAAAAACAATACTATTCAACGTTCCTCCTCAATCTCGAGGTCGGTGTATACTGCTAAGAGTCAAAATAGAAGGACTGGTGTCAAATATATTCTAAAACAACCCCCTCAATCCCAGACATAAACTGTTTCAACTCCTTCCCTCAAAATGACACTATAGAGCACTGCACACCAGAACAACTAGACACAAGATCAGTTTTTTCCTGAAAGCCATCTCTGCTAAACAAATAATTCTCTCAACTCTGTCCAGCTATTAACCAAGTCTGCACTACTATTACTATTAATCTTCTCATCACTCCTTATCACCCATCCCCTCCCACTTGTGACTGTATTGACTGTTTTCTAATATGATTTGATTGCTTATTGTACCTGATGACTATAATAAGTATTGTACCTTATGATTCTTGACTTTTGATGAATGTATCTTTTCTTTTATGTACACCGAACACACAAGTGTGTTCAATCACACTTGGCCAATCAAGAATTCTATCTATCTTCTATGTTGAGGGCATCTGCTTAGTATAAGAACATGGTTCGGCCCTAACTTCTTCTCACTAACTACAATTTGAACATATTGTGGTTCTCCAGATTTGGGAATCATAGTATCAGATACTGTTAATCTGATTAATGTAAAATTAAAAGCAAAAATGTTTGAACCTGGAGGCAAACAAGCATCCAGCAGAGGTTATATGCACAGGTTGTAGCTTCCAGATACTCTTCAAGGGTATCGCACATTGTAGTCGTCCATGCAGGAGATGACCAGAGGATGAGTGACTGAGACAAGGGCTCCCAATCTAGGAAAGGCATATAATTCAAAGTTGTACAAAGGCCTTCCTACTTACTATGACTGCCACTTGCTCCTCAAGCAGGAATCATGAGCACAGGAGGATTCCCAGCTTACACACTAAGTCCACCTAGGGCATAGCAACCTCATCCAAGACCAGAGATGTAAACCCTCAGATATACAGGAAGCCACTTCCCACACCCATGGACTCAATTATGGCTCATTGTCCCAATCTGGCCAGTAGTATAAAATTCTTCTTGCATATTTTTGAAAGACAAGGCACATTTTGATCTTTGATTGTCCATACAGTTGTGCTCTGAACTTTTCCTTGTACAATCTTAAATGTCTAAGTTGTGCTGAAACAAAATTGCCAAGATGCCTCATCTTATTGTGTTTACATATCTTCATTAACATCAGCAGATATTGAAGCATTATAATGGTAGTGAATCAGTTTGCACAAGGGTATCATCTGGCTAAATTACTATTCCTATTTGAAAATGTAGTATTAAGCTATATTTCTATATTAAGCCAATATTCTATTAATCCATTTTTCACTACTGGCTGAATTATCTAGTTTAATTTAAAACACTGATACATATCAAGTACTTCACAGTATATTTTCTGCATGAAATCTAATCAGTTGCACAATCCCTTTTAAAATTGCTTTTTAAGTACTCCATCTGCTTTCCGAGGTCCCTCCTCAGTGTTTTTATTTTGGTTTTATCTTCTTGTGATTGCCTTTGTATCTTAGCAAAAAAAAAAATGTCTCTAATACAGAGAGAAAATCAGATGTGTAAGCCTTCGCTACATATTGAATACAAAGCAGAATAGCAGATATAAAACTGTGCCCGTCCTTGTGGCACCCCAATTTCTTACTTCTGTTATTTTGGTATTGTCTCCAGTATCTGATATTTTCACAGGTGTTGAACGCTGAGAGGTAGCACCTTCATCTTCTTTATCAGTTCCAGAATCATCCTCAGAGCTGCTCGACACGGCCTCCTCGCTGGGGGGCGGAGGAGCACTAGCAGCTGTTTTACGTTGCAGTACTGTTTCTTCTCCTCGGTTGCTTTTGTTCCTGAGGAAGGAAACAATTGTGAATTCAAAAAACAGAAACAGAACAGTCTTTTCCTTATGTTAATTGGTACTAGATTTTTTTTCCCTCTTGATATATCATCAGAGTGAAAGCTGCACTTAACCTTTAATTAACATACCAGAAGTCACACATTTAAAAATAATAGATGGACAAGAACCATATCAAAATCTGATCTAATTTCATTTAAACTTCATTACAAATCAGTTGTTAATGAACTGAAATTAACAGTAGCTTGTTTCGTAACTTGTCTTTTGTTGTGATAAACAACAAAACATGTTTCCAAAGTTTAGCAAATGTTAAATTTTGATAAAATTTGGAAACATGTTCATCAATTCACCCAAGGCTTTTTTAGGGGGGTGACTGTCATCCAGATTCTGCACACTTTTGACACATTGGGGATAGGAGTAAAAAT
The DNA here is from genome assembly GCA_004320025.1 of Laticauda laticaudata. Classification (NCBI taxonomy): domain Eukaryota; kingdom Metazoa; phylum Chordata; class Lepidosauria; order Squamata; family Elapidae; genus Laticauda; species Laticauda laticaudata. Next base: position 4,086 of record BHFT01056172.1, read on the forward strand.
ATTCAATTTCTTCTTAAAGAAGTCCTATTTCCCTAAACTTAACAACAGCAATATGAACCTGAGTGTCAGGCGGTGCTCCATTCAAAATCCAAGAAAGAAATACTTAGACTCTTTAAGTTAGAGAAAAGTTATCTTTCACTGAAGTGAGTGGTAGCAACCAAAGGAATTCTGAATCTGAGAAATTAGGGCGCGAATAACATATACAAAGTGATGGAAATGTTCCCACCCCCAATAGTGCAATGAATCTTCCAATTAGAAGTTGTGAAATGAGTCATGTGGGCATCTTAGGTGGTGGATGAGGGCTCTGTCCGTTTGACCTTGCAAATTTTGATAAGGTCGCAGTTTGCGCAGAGGAAAAGAAAGCTAAGCAAGAAACAGAAACCTTAACTCTATATGTTTGCTCCCCCCTCCTCATTTATTAATACACAGAAAAACTGTAAACACTCCAGCTCACACCCAGACTCCCCCCTCTCCCCCTGTTTCTCTCATGAAACCAAAGATGCCAAAGCGGATAGTAGATCTGAAGGCTGACATTCGGCCCTCTAGAAAAGAAATCGTCAGTCCTAAAAGAGAGAAGAGGAAAATATAAAGACAAGTAATTAATTCATTAGCAATTACAAATGATAATAGTCCTAGGGTTCATCAGGATACTGAGTACGAAATGCTTTGACAAACTTAGGGGCTTTAACATCGTTTTCGTTAACCCTATCGGCTTGTGAAGAAGGGAAAGTTTCCAGGCTAAACAAGGTACTGGAGACGACCCTCCATTTTGCGAGAGTCCGGAATCTCTTTAACTCAAATGTTGTTCACCCTCAATCAGTAGTTGGTATGGAGGGTCAGCCTGGACAGGTCTTAAATCAGAAGTATGTTCAGGTTTTAATAAACTACATGGAAGACTGGGTGAATTCATCAAAGAGTCTTCGGTAAGTTTAGCTGGACTGTTACAGGGTTTATAATCCATTATCGTGAAAGACCAACATATTTAGGACCAAGCTCCTTTCGATTTTGAGTGGTTTGCAGGACAGGACCACTTTGTCCGCTTACTTTATTAATTTCTGTGGAGATCTTTTCTTAATCTGCAAACTCATATGAGCTTGATGGGCCTCGTCTAATGCTTTACGTGTTACTGGCCAGTTAAGTTGGAATTGAGTTATCCATTCATCATGAGTGGATGTTAGGCCTTTCACGAGGAAGTTCAGGTATGGGTAAAAAATCTTGTCCGAAGCTACTTTAAATGGAGTAAACTCCAGTACTACTATGCACGGAAATGTTATATGCAATTCAGCAAATGGCAGTGAGTCGGACCAGCTATCTTGTTGAGACAATTTATTATAACATGAAGATATGCTCTAACACTGCAATTAGTCCTCTCACAGACCCATTGGTTTGGGGGTGAGGGTGGAGCTTAAGCCCTGGGCAGAGCTATCAACTTCAGGATCTTTCCAAAAATTTGAGGCAAATTTGGACCCCTCTGTCAGAGATTTATGCGTTCCGGAACACCATGTAACCAATAGATATGTGAAATAAACAGTTTAGCCAACGTCTTTGCAGATGGAATCTTGGAACAGGTATGCATCGTACTTGTTTGGAAGAACAAATCGGTTACGTCCAAATACCGTGTTTCCGCTGCTTTCGGTAATTATCTATAATCCATTAGAGATTTCCTTCAGGGGGCTGTTGGCCTAGCTACATTTGGTCACAACCCTGCTGGCTTACCAAGGAGTGTCTTTGCCGAGCCACAAATTGGACAGCTAGCTACATAAGCTTCAATGTCCTTCTTCAAAGTAGGCCACAGAATTGCCGCTTAACAAGGTGTAGGTTTTCACAAATCCAAAGTGAACACCTGCTTTAGAATCATGAGCTTGTTGTAGTATTTGGCCCTCACGCCTCTGGCCATACAACTTGGTTCCCACCCAAGCCAAACCATCTCTAACTGTAATAGTCATTTGAATGAGCCAAGGAACCATATCAAAGTTTAGGTTCTTTTAGTTGTGCGGTTAAGTCTTCGATAAGTCCACTTCTTGTTCTTCTTTTGGGCTCTGGTGATCACTGGGCAGCTAGATGTTTGGTCGAAACAATCGGGCTATTCACTTCCTGATGAATACTATTATATTGGGGTGGTCTAGAGAGAGCATCCACAATGAAGTTCTTCCCCCTGGAATGTATTTCAGTGAGAAGTGAATCGCTTGAAGTACTGGGCCAGCAGACTTGTTTAGGGGACAGCTTCCCGAGGCGTTTTTAAGGCTTCAAATTCTTGTGATCAGTCCATACTCAAACGGATGTTTTGGCTCCTTCCAGAAAATGCCTCCAAGTCAGTAAGGCCCAACGAACTGTGAAAGCTTCCTTTTCCCAAACGGCCACCTTCTCTCGGTTTTCAGATAGTTTACGAGAGGTATACACAAGGCTGTAAGGCCTTTCTCGTTGATTTGAAGTAACACTGCTCAATGGCCACATCACTCGCATCGGCTTGGATCACGAAGGGAGCCTCCATGTCCGGGTGCTTTAGCACTAGTTCTGCCAGAAGACAGTCATTTTAGCTTTTCAAAAGCTGCTTGGCACTCCATGGACCACTCCAATGGCTTACTAGGCCTTGGTTTCACCTCTCCTTTAATTTTTAAAAAGATTGGTGATGGGATTGCTATCTTTAGCAAAAGACGGGATAATTGCCGTAAAAATTTGCAAATCCCAAGAAGCTCTGAAGATTGTTTTCTGTACGTGGGGAGCCCATTCAATACAGGCAACTGCCTTCTCTGGATCATTTCGATGCGCCTCAGATGAAATACGATATCCCAAATAGTCAATTTTCTCTTGATGGAATTCGACTTGGATAGTTTAGCTATACAATTTAGCGGGCATATAGTTTCTGGAGAACCGCCGCCAGTTTCACATGTTCATCCAGAGTTTCCGTGTGAGATAAGGATTGTCATCAAGGTAAACCAGAACCCCTATAATATAATGTTCATGTATACCTGATTGATCATCTGCATAAATACAGCTGGGCCCCTTGTAAACCAAAGGAGAACGTTGAATTGGAAGCACCCATCAGGCAGTTTGAAAGCGTTCTTCCATCATCCTTCCTTAATTTGAATTTGGTAGTATGCTTCTCTCAAATCAACTTCGTGAAATCTTCCCCTTGGCTAGGTGGGCCAACATTGTCCTTCTCAAAAGGAAAGGGTACATGTTTTCCACGGAAATGGTGTTCCAAAATTTCTGTAGTCCACCATCAAAGCGATTGGAGCATCTTTCTTTTCACGGAACAACACTGGGGCCGCTACCCGGGGCCTAGCAGGTTGAATGAAACCACGTTCCAAGATTTATCGAAAAACAATCTTAGCCTCTCTAATTCCCGAGGTGTCGAGTCCAACTTCGGTTTCGGGAGCTTCACCCAGGCAAATTCTCACAGCACAGTCTGTTGACCGGTGGAGGCGGGAGCTCATCCGAGGCTTCTCACTGGACATTTTCTTAAATCCAATACTCTTTTTGAATTTTCTCCCTCCCCTTTCATGGGTTCGGTACTGTGAAAACTATTTCAATCGAATCTGAAGCTTCGGGCTGAGATCTCCCTTCTTTTTCCAGTCGCTGCTTGGTGCGTATGTGCAGCACACCCCTTCTCCAGTTAACCTGGGGTTCCATTTCGGAGCCAGGGCAATCCCAGTATTAATGGTTGCTCCATCCCAGGGACCCACAATAAGCACAGAGTCTCATATGCTCTCCCATGATCATTTCTGTAAGGTTCGTGTAAAACATGCAGGGCAACCCCCAGCCACTGACCATCTAACTGGCAAAGGAAATGGGCATCTTTAAAGGTTTTTAGTTTTAAGCCTATTTTCTCCACTACTTCCGTGTTGATTATACACTCTTGTGCACCCAAAGTCTAATAGGACTAGCATTTCCCCTTCGACCCTGAATTGGGTACCCTCAACTTCACGGAATGGTCCATAGGGCACTTGCTTGGACTTACCAGGAAGTCGTCTTCCGAGTTGAAATTGCCTTCCTCAGGGTAAATCGGGGTTTCTGACTCCTCTCCCGCGGGAGGGGCGACTCTCCATCTTCTTTCGACTTTAGTGCGCTTCACAAGGCTTCGCTGGGGATTTTTTCAGGTTTCTTCTTCTTTCTTTTGGCGCCCCCTTTGGTTCCAGCTTTACTTTGCAGTTCACAGCCTGGTGGCCTTCCTTCCCCCATCAGAAACAGGCAGAGGGGTTGGGTCTTCCGTCACTCCTCCCTCTGAGGTTTGGAGACCTCTTGAGGAGTGGGGAAGGAAGGCTTGCTCCACCCAGAACTCCTCGCCATCTGCTTTGGGTTAAATCAATTTCCACTTCTTCTGCGCAGCAAGTACCACATCTGCAAGTTCATTTTGGGCTCTTCTAGCAATCCATCTCTGGTACACATCTTCATTTAATCCATCTTTAAACGCTTTCTATCAGCTTCCTGGGACCAGCCTTGGATATGACCTGCTAACTGTCTAAATTCTTGGGTGTAGTCAGCCTGACCTCCGCCCCTGATTTATGGTCTTCATCCTGATCCGGGCTTGCACCCTGCCAGTGGGTCGCTCAAACCTAAGCCGCAGCGTGGTCATGAACAGGTTATAATTCAAATCACTGGGGAGCATTATCATATGACAAGGTCACCATCCACTCTGCAGCTGTTTCCTCTCCAGAGCCCTGGAAACAAATCTCACTTTGGCTGCTTCTGAGGGAAAAATCCTCTCGTATTCTTCCTATATGCTCCAAACTTGGGCTAGGAAAAATCCCAAGGTTTTGGGATTTCCCCGTTATTTTACTTTAACGGAGGCAGCCTAGGGCTCTACGCCTTCTAGGAAATTCACCTCCCACTAAGGGCCCGGGGCTGCTGCTGGATCAGGTTGATTTATGGGAGAGGGGGCTGCTTTGCTTCTTCTAGCTGGGGTACTCCCCCTTCCCTTCATACCTTGTGTGCGTTGGAGTTTGTTTCAAAGGCTTCATTAAGGAGTCTCCTGGCTTGATCCAGTGAGAGTTCTCTCTTTGCTTCTCTTGCCATAGCTCTCTTTTCCACGCTGGCGGGTGGTGGTGATCCGGGGGTGTGTGTTCTTCTCCGGATCTTTCCAGCCAACCCCACCAACCATCTGGGCTTCAAGCTGGATTCTCTTCCAGATTGAGCTCTGCTAACAATTGGCCTTCCTGTACCAGCAAAGAATCTTGCCCTCCAATGGCTCCCAGATCTTCCTGGTCACTAGTTGAAGATGACAATGATGTTCAGGCCCTCAGAAGAAAATTGGGTGTTTTCTCGGTGGGCTGGTAGAGTGAGATTCAGAAATAATGTCAGGGCGTGTGCTCCATTCAAATTCCAAGAAAGAAATACTCAGACTCTTTAAGTTAGAGAAAAGTTATCTTTACTGAAAGTGAGTGGTAGCAACCAAAGAATTCTGAATCTGAGAAATTAGGGCGCGAATAACATATCAAGTGATGGAAATGTTCCCCCCAATAGTGCAACGAATCTTCCAATTAGAAGTTGTGAATATGATCATGTGGGCATCTTCAGGTGGTGATGAGCTCTGTCCGGTTGACCTTGGCATATTTTGATACCGGGTCGCAGTTGCGCAGAGAAAGAAAAGCCTAAGCGAGAAACAGAAACCTAAACTCTAATGTTTGCTCCCCCCCTCCTCATTTTATACAACAGGAAAATGTAAACACTCCAGCTCACTTCCAGACTCCCCCTCCTCCCCCCCCCATTTCTTATGACAGCCGAAAGATGCAAAGCAATAGAAGAAGATCTTGAAGGCTGACACTGAGGATATCCTAACTAGGAAAGAACTGTGGTTTATATTAATTGTTAAACCAAGTAAATATGAATGGTGGCTGTGGGAAAACATTAATTTAAAACAGAGATTCTGATAAAGGAATGGGAACCCCTGGGACTACTCTCAATCTCTCACAACACTTTTGTTTTACAAAGAGAATATTATTAATAACTTCTGCTAACTAATAACACTAATCGTGAAAGGGTAATAAAATATCCAATTTGATCTAGTGGTGATAGTTGGCAGGGCTCAGAAGACAGGCCTTTCCTGAGAAGGCCCTGTTTTATGGAATATTCTCCCCTCAGATATTAGAAAGGCCCCAACTCTGCTGGCCTTTTGTAATGCTTTATGAACTTGGCTCTATACCCAAGCCTAGGGCTCTGAAAGTGTTAAGAGGTCCATTTTTTGACTTTACTATCATTTTTACTTTTATACTATTTACTGATTAATTGTTTTAGCTGCTGTGTATATTTATTTTGGATGTTTTTATTATTCTAAATATTTTAATGCTTTAATATGTTTTTATATTTTTGGAACTAGAAGCCATTCAGAGGTATTGGTTGAGAAGGGCAGCTATAGAAATGGAATGAATGAATAAATGAAAGAATAAAATCCAGCTCACTTATGATTACTAGAAAGAGAAAAGCTCATGGGATCAAGGGAGAGACCATGTTGTCAAATAGTAATATATGTTGAAATAAGTGCAGCTGAAGACAGAGTGGGTGATATGTTTTTTCTCCCAAAATATAAAATAGATACATTATGCATTGTTGTGATTCCCACCTATTAACTGCCAGAAGCTGGCTTTATTAGGAATTGTGCAGCATACAATTTTGTCAATCAAACAAACAAAACAACAACAACATCCTTAATGTAGCTTTCATTTCACCTAAAATTGCCACAAGCTTGTCTGGGGGTGATTTGGGCTTCCTCTTTCTTTGAATAGCATTTTCTGCAGAGCTTGTGGAAGTGGAAGAATAAGATAAAGAGTGCAAAGATAAGAAGTGCCAAAGAAGAGAAAAGGAAAGATCAAAATCATCCTGATTTAACTCTGTCTGGTTTAAAAGATGGAAAAGAAATATTCTTGCTAGTCTAAGTTTATGTCAACACACTTTACAACAGTAAAACAGTTCTGTTTCCTGACTTGATCTACCTCAAAGAGCTGACAATGGCATATAACATTTGTATCTGAGCTTTTTCAATGTCTTGCATTTCAATGTTTTTCTAGTAAACCACTAAAATACTGATGGTTAGTAATAGTTAAATAAATAAACCATTCAAACTTGAAAAGTAGGGAGAAGAGACACCATTATCCCTGATATACCTCCAGATTAAGAGATCTGGAACATTATAGCTGCAGTAAGATATTGCACATGATGCCCCTTTAACAGAAGCTTCATGGATTTCTCCATAAAATATCATACTATGCTTTCATTATTTTCACTTGGTAGAGTCCTTGATCCTTAAAATTCTGTTAGACTTTCTGTTCCAGCTAAAACTACAGTTTGTTCTGCCTCTGGGCCATTTGGCCCTTCATGTCATCAATGACTTTGACTACACATTTTAGTCTGAGGTGCAAAAACATTAGGAAAGAAATACCCACTTAAAATGGCTTTTAATGTTTAGATTATCAAGTAAAACTCTACAAACAAAGGTAAAGAGCAAAGGATGACATTGTTAGCTGAACTGAGTCATTTGCCAACACTTAAAAGTCCAGCCTAGGAAACAGTAAATTGCAAACTAGTGAAGTAGTTAAATGGCTCCAGATCAAGATCAGAACATTTTGACACTGATATCATTGAAAGAGTAATGCTTTAAAGTCTCTGAACTATTTCAAGATGAAAAATGCAATTGATCTATTCTCTATATGAGGCATGATATATTAAGAACAAAATATGACTTTTGATTTTCAGTACAGATAGTCTTATTGATCACTAGCATACAATTACATTATTTATCTCCTTAAAGACATATAAGAATGTTGCTTTCAGCAAATTGATTTTTAGAGAGTGAGGACAGAGATGAAGAAATGATTATGTTCCTTTTTTAAAAGGAGATCATTAAAAATAAAAACAAGAACAGAATGTAAAAATTTAAGAAAAAGTAGTTAGTTTTGATTCAGTAGTTATAACATTAAAAGTAAACTCTTTCATCAGGCACATTATAAAATGTTTGAGCAAAACTAGGATAATCAACAGAGTTTGAACATCTCCCAACACAGAAAACTCTGTACCTTTAGCTGTCACAAGACCATTAACTGCAATTTTTGTATGTATAGTTCTAGATCTGATGTGAATTCTTAAGATTGCTTAATGCACTATGGGAACAGGTGAACAAAATGTTAACAGTGTTGCAACAGTAAATTTTAATAGGGAAACATATGTGTAAACACATGCTTCTCAATACCATGTATTATGTGAAGGTAGCTCAAACAATTTCTTTGCAAAAGGCAAAGACCCTTGGAATAGTCTTTTCCTGCAATCCAGCATAGAACCAAGAAGTATGCAGATTATATAAATTTATCCAGTGGTGGGATTCAAATTTTTTTACCACTGGTTCTGTGGGTGTGGCTTGGTGGGCATGTCAGGGGAAGGATACTATAAACTCTCTAGTCAGAAGTGGTGTTTTCTGGTTCTCTGAACTCCTTGAAATTACTGCTACCGGTTCTCCAGAACTTGGTCAGAATCTGCTGAATACCACCTGTGAACTTATCTCAACCTACAGACCTTCACAAGTATTGAACTTTAATTACCAAAATTCCATTCCCAATTCAGGTTAAGGAATAAATAAAAATAAATTGAAATGGATGCAAAGTTCTTACTCATCTCATTTCAGCTGAATCTGATAGTAGTATGAGTTACTTTTCTAAAACATAACAGAACTAGTACCTCATAGCAACATTGGCAGCAAAATAAGATCTTAAATACATGGAACTAAAGAGAGACATATTGAATGCAAAATAGATCGGCAAATAGAAGTATATAATTAGAAATGCAGAAGACTGGAAAATAATCAGAAAAATGAGAGGTACAGAAAATGTAATAAATACTATAATCAACTGAATAAGATTCTGCCTTTTTAATTTTAGAAGCTAAATATACTATTATAAATATATTTTATTTATTTTGTGTTCTGACCCAGGTTTCACCAAACTTAATGAAACACAAATTTATTTTAAATGTAAAACCTATTTTAATGCAATGCTGGGAATTACTTGCATTCCCAGCCAAAACTAATTATACACAGTTCCTCCAGATAAGAGCATGCTTTTCATTGCTGTAGAATGCTGCCAGAAAACAGAAGTCCAATTAATTATAACATAAACCAACCCAAAACCCAGAAAAAACGACCAGAGTACAGAGCTTCAAGAAAAACTCAGAAATTACTGAACTGGTTTGCTTCCTGCAAAGCTTTCGTCATTGAGGACTAACTTTTATCCCTTATGGGAGAGGCAATCTTCTCCCAGCCTTACTCCCAAGTCACCCCTTCTGCTTCAGCTGCTCTTGCCTTCTAGCAGCTCTGCACACACACACACACTGGGAAAATGTTCCCCTGGATCCTCTGCTTCACTGCTGTCAAACTCCAAAAGCTCCGAAAGCAGCACCCCACTCCCAGATGGTCCTGGCCTCATCCCTGCATTGGATGTAGGACCCTCATCCAAGTCATCTCCAGACTCCTTGACTGGTTCCCTTTCTTCCTCACTGTCTGACTCCGCTGTCTGCACTGGCTGCCAGCGAACCACAACATTTTGTTAAGTATAAAAGGTATTAAGAAACAAGACTAAGACTAGCATACATTTCTATTTTTTTTTCCTGGGAAAAAAAGATCTATTGCTTTAAAATGAGCAGATAACTTGCAGTCTGTAGATCACAAGCAATCAGAAAGCCTTCTGCAGCTTGCTAGCGGGTCAGGAGGCTGAATTGTACTCTGAACCCAAAGGACATTATCTATCCCACATTAAAAATTCCTGCAATGGTACATCTTTCTGTATAATTCTTCCTTTATCAGCTGCTGCACTGCCAAGCTGTTTAATCAGTAACTGTCCATCTTGAAGTGTGGGGATAAGCCTAATTGAAGAAATAGGAATGACTTTTTGCTAAGATAAGACCTGGCTGTTGAAGAACTAATGCAAAGAAGAAAAAAGAAAACAGAACAAGGATGCTTATCTGATTTGATTTGAGTTCTGCCCCAATAACAGAAATATTGCTAAACAAGGAACCTTGTAAGGTACATACTAGATAGGTCAGCAAAAACACTTATAACCTTTTATGTAAAGGAATTAACAGCAGAAATGCTAAAAAGAAATTTAAAGCATCAAATGGCAATAAAACATTGGCGTAGTTCGGTAATTGTTATTCTTGTTTTTTACTCTCCCATTAGAAGAGACCATTTGCTTTTTTTGGGGGGGGGGGGAACAGCATTGAATGCATTGCTGCNGGGGGGGGGGGGGAACAGCATTGAATGCATTGCTGCCTGGCACCCTGGCAGATAGTTATATTACCATTACTTGGTATTATTATCTTAGTTTGGTTTATGTAGATATCCAGCTACTAGTGGAGTCCAGAAAAAAAGAGAACAGCATAAATCTCTTTGACAGAAAGAAAGACAGATGCTGATCTCCTTTTGTGGGTTCTGCAGGCAGAAAGATAGTTTACTGCAAATCTATTAAACTATTCAAGATTTAGAAGCTGAAATTCAAACCCCAGCCTTGTGCATACATTTCACCCCTGTGCCTAATCTGCTTATAACCTTTTGACACAAGAAATACTCATTGGTCGAATTCACACTGCATTCTATCTAATAGCAGAGCAATAGCAGGTAACGTGAATATAGCTTAATAAATAAAGCAATATTATGCTTTTTTACAGCACTTCATTCCTTACCCCAAAACAGATTTTCCAGTTTCATCTGGTTTACGTACAGTAAATGGGCTGGGATCAATGGGAACATTCTTGGGCATAAAATCTCTGAAGAAATGTGGAGGAGAAAGAAAAATCAATAATCAAATAAAAAGCTATATTACTTTTCAGGAGCAATATTTTTCTGTACAACAAGAGTATTTCAGACATAATTGCCATAAAATGTGTGTTTGTGTGTACTGTGTATTGTGTACATATACACCGTACATACACACACAGCATACACGTACACACATACGGAAGTTAGGAAGTGATTTATTTGTATACTGGTTGACTACATTTCCAACATCACTGTTTTCTGCATATATTAAATGACATTCCTCTTGTTAAATAATCCAAACCATGTCAAATTCACTTCTTGATAAATGATTCACACAGCCAACTTATCCCACACGTTTATCAGCAAAATGCAAATATTTCAGAACATTTTATATTGGAGAATTCCTGCAAAACTAGGTTGGTTTATAAATGCATGATGATGGAAACTGGACAGAACTAAGTTTATTTTGAAACTGGAAGCACACAATACAGAATTTTATTGAATTTAGCACATCATTTATTGAATTAAAAGAGAAACAGTATGTAATTTCTAACAGTCCATTGTTATTTCTGTCTTAAGATATATTTTCTATTATATACTTTTTAAAGAAAACTGAATAAGAGTTGGGAGTAAAAAAGCAAGTTCAAAATGCAACATCAAATAAAAATAAAATAAGCATACCGCATTGAATTTGTCATTGCCAAGCAAAAGATGTCATCAAAACTGCTGAGTTCATATGGTCGAAAAAAATCATTCTGAATATCAATTTCATCATCAAACTTATGAAATCGCTTCACTATTAACTTCCTCTGGTTTTCAGCACATGTCACTGAAACAAATAAATCATACTTCCAAGTGAAAAGGAAAAATACTGCTTGAATTAACTTGTAGATTTGTGGATGCATTGAACCCAATTAAATGTTTCTTTTGGGTCATTTTATTAATATTTTTATTAATAGCATATTGAGGATTAATCACTTTCCATGTTAGAATATATGACCTCTCCTCTTCTATTTTTTAAAAAATAGTAGCAAATAAGTCTCTCTCCATGTTTCCCCTGCCAATTTCCCCAGCCAACTAACTTTTGTTAATGACTTTAGATAAGTGACAATACATATATTACAAAAACAAATCAGGTTTTTGGCCTGAAGGTCATCCCAACACAGAACAGTGTTCTAGCTAGTTAAGTCTACCTAGAATCATAGAGCTGAAAGGGACCTTGAAGATCTTCTAGTTCCAACACCTTTCCCAAAGTCTTTATACCATTCCAGACAAATGGTTACCTAAATATCTTGAAAATCTCCAGTGATAGAGCATCCAAAACTCTAAGAGGCAAATTGTTCCATTGATTAATCGTTAATTATTAATCATTAATCTTACTGTCAGGAAATTCCTGCTTATTTCTCTTTGATGAGCTTCCACCCATCATTTCTTGTCCTACCCTTAGATGCTTTGTAGGACACTGCCTTCTCTGTGACAGCTTCAAATATTGGAAAATCTCTCCCAGGTTTTTTCTTCAGTAGGCTAAACATACATAATTACCTATTCATCATGTAATTTGGCCTCCAGATTCCTTATCATCTTTGCTGCTCTTCTCTACACCCTTTCTATAGCCTTTTTTATACCATGGTGACCAGAACTGAATGCAGTATTTGAAAAGAGGCCTCATAAGTGCAAAATAGAATGGTACTATCATTTTCTGTGATCCCTGTTGATGTAGCTTATGATCGCATTGGCTTTTTTTGGCAGCAGCAGCATATTACTGACACATACCTAAGTGGTGGCAAACTTGGACACCTAGATCTCTCTCAGAGGTATTTCTGTTGAGCAAAGAAATGCCGAGCCGGTAGGACTTTACTCTTCATGCCACTGAACTGCATCTTGTTGGATAGGCCCAAATGCTCAACTATTTCAAGATCTTTCTGAATCATGAGTCCATCTTCCAAAGTGTTAGCAATTCTCCACAGCTTGAAGTCATCCACAAATTTGATGAACATCCCTTCACTCTCCTCATTTAGGTCATTTATGAGGATGTTGAAGAGCACTGAACCCAAGTCAGAACCTTAAGGTACCCCACTGCATGCTTCTCTCCACATAGATGTAGTTCCATTGAGAACTACACGCTGAGTGTGGTTGGTCAGCCAAATGCAAATTCATCTGGTGATACTATTGTAATTTATCTTCCACATTGTTCTATTTTACCAAGAAGTAGGCTGTGGTCTACTTTGTATCAAATGTCTTCGTCTAAGTTATACTATGCTCACAGCATTTCTTTGATCTACTCATCCATTGTTTGATTATCTTTTCCAGGATTTTCACAGGCATTGATGCCAAGCTGATTGCTCTGTATTTTCCTAGATCCTTTTTTTCCCATTTTGAAGAAACCACCTCAGTTCTTTTCCAGGAGTTCTGAAAGATTTCACTCAGTTGTTCCAAAATCACATCTACAGCTCCTTCAGTATCCTACAATATAAACCATCTGGCCTAGGATATTTTAACTTGTCCAAAGCAGAGAAGTATTATCTTACCAAATCCTTCCCTATTTTTACTTGCATTCCTGTTCTGTCTCCCACAGTGCTGCTTTTGATAAGTTGGATTATATTTCTCTTTTGCTTGAAGACAGACGCAAAGAAATAATTAAACTTTTGTGCTTTCTTCTTGCTGTTCATCATCTTCTTATCATCATCTTCCCTTAGTTACTGACCATTTTCTTGATTTTCTTTTTTCTTCTTACATACCAACAAAAACCTTTTTGTTATTTTTTCATGTTCGTTGCAAGTCTTAATTCATTCTGAGCCCCGGCCTTCCTGATGGTCCTGGCAGACTCAGGCTATTTGCTAGTATTCTGTTTCAGTTACCTGCCCCTCTTTCAATTTTCTTGTACTTCTCCTTTTTGTCCTTCAGTTTATCAAATAGCTCTTCATGCAACTTCATTCATTAAAACAGGAGAAAACCAAGCAAAATATCTCTCAAATCCAGTTTCCTTAATTATAAGTGCATGAAGTTGAAAAATGAGGAAAACATAATATATAAAGATGGATAAGCAAGATAATCAGAGTATTATATACTGCTAAATCCATATTTCATATTTCATATAGCTACATAAAGGGATAATGCCTCATTAACAACATGCAAGCTTAATTCACCACTATGTTAGGGAATTATTTTTATGAGATCCATTTTATATTGCATATGATACAGGTTATACAGGTTTTTCATTACTATACAAGTATAATTTACCTTCATCAAAAGGCAGTGGCAAATATTTTAAAACACCAGGAGTCCACCAAAAAGTGTAGCTTTAAACAAAAAAAACAAAAACATAAAATGAAAAAAGCATTCCTTCATCCTTCACATATCTTACACTTGCAATTGCCTCTTGCCACATGATGCTTCTCCTCTTGCTGCTCTTGGAGACCTCTACCCAAACCCTCACCCTATTCCTCATGCCCTACAGTTGCTAATCCCAAATATATGTATACAAAATTATATATCCATATCATCCAAGCTTCTTTTTCCAATACTCATGATGTCAAATTTTAGATTATAAATTCTTGATGATATCATGCAGAAAATTAGAACTATTATAAAGGTAAACGAGAAAGCTGTGAGGTTGAGGTTAAATAATTGTCTAGCTTAATACCCTCCTTTTACATATAATACATTCCTTACTTCAGTCAAGAATGTATATCATTCTTAGCAGAACATCCCATACAAGTAAAACAATATACATCCTTAAAAATAATTCATCTCCAGCACACTTTTAATTATAGATAATTAATCCTAAAGCAACAAAAATATACTTCTTCCCCTTCCCTTATAAAATGTGACATGAAGCAATTACAACATTGCTTGTTTATATTAAAAACTATGTATTTACATTGATTATTAAATGATTTCTCAAAAAGTATTTGTAAAAGTTTAAACGATCTTAATTCTGAATAACAGGGATTGAGCAGAACATTACTCATATGTTTAGCTTCTGGCTGCTGCAGAACTGTACTGCTGCATAGTTCCTCCCAAATGTTTAACTTAGCATTGATGAATTTGTCCCAACTTCCATCTCTCTCAGTTTCTGGCATTTGTGAAATAGAACCAACTGTGAAAGATACTCCTATGCTAGATTAGTTTACTATATCTGATATTAAAATCCTTCTAATCATTCATAGAACTTAAGGTTCACAACTTGAGGTTATTTCATTCTCTTTCAAATGTCTTTTGTATCAATATCTTTTACCTACTAATTAATATGTCAACAAAGTAAAATTATACCTTTCCAACTGCCAACCTTATGCTGTTACCAAGCACACTGAATCTCATGATTTAAAACTCATCATTTAGCCAACTGTGACAGTATGCTTTCTCATTCCATAGGTCTCGTAATAGAAAATATACTTCATGATCAAAAATCTTCAACTGAAAAGTTATTTGAAGAGATTATTAAAACTGAAGAAGCTTCTTGGATGAGAAGTGAAATGATTTCAAAAGAAAAAAAACTAACGAAGTCCAGTTATCTTTTGAAAAAAGCATCTTTGGGACTATTTATAAATATATTAAGATGGAAGGGTGTCTTTAATAAACACCCACAAGTAACTTTGCTGGGAAACGTTCCAAGCCAATCAACTGTGTATTCTAAAAATGTAATAAAACTATTCAGACATTTTCTCTTGCAATATATTAGAAGCAAATATATGTATCTGCTAACATTAAAACTAGTCGGTATTTCCTACCAGTGTAAAAAGCTTCTTTGTCTTCTACTCTTGGCAAATCCTTACACTCTTCAATTTCTGGATGTGTGCATGTCATTTTGGCCATCAACCATGTTCTTGCTTTGTTTTCATTCTCTGAGTGGCATGATGGAAATCTCTGAAGGTGACTAAACATTTCTCTCTTCATAGGGATAATCATCTTAGCCTTAGTCATCAAAAAGCCATTCTCTACAAAGACTGTACAGTTTACAAACCAATATAATCAAAGAATAAGTTTTAGCTGCTTTCTCTATCATGGTCACTCTGACTGAACAAATTGAGATACAACCTATAATTCTGAATCATATATCAAAGGCATCAACTAAACTGACATTAAGATCAAGAGTTTACAGTGTAAACTATCTTCGTATTGTAACTGTATCATGATAATACAACGTCTAGTAATACTGCTTTTGGTAGTGTCCAATGGGATACTTTTACACGCAGAACATAAATGCAATAACTCCTACTCATATCACTTATATAAGTAATATACAATACGTAATATTCATGCATTTGATCCTGTAAGCAGTACTGAGGATTTGAGTGGTAGCCATTCACTGTCAGATCATCATAAATTTATCTAGTTTTCTTAAAATTATCTCTTATATCACCTGATGATGATTCTGCAATTTATCATAATTTTATATTTTGTATTCTGAATATCACATCATTTTCTCTCTCTGTACAAATGTTGAAAGTCTTCCTCATATTTCAGTGGCTCAATACTCCTCATTTTGATCTAAGTATTAGCATGTTTTCCAATTCTAAAATACATTTTTGTTCCAGTGTACATGCCATTAAACTTCTACTTCAATATAGCTTTTCATTTCAATCTTTATTTACTTTGGAAAAACAATTTTAGAACTCTTCAATATTTCTTTTCTTTTTAGAACCCTGAATTAACCCCACCAGCCAATGTGCTTCTGTGCTGCTAAGTCCAGTTTATTTATAAAGAAGTTGAGATACTTTAGTTCTGAAAAAAGATCTTTGAGGGTTCCCTTGCTAATTCCTTTCATTGTGACATCTGTCTACTGCTTGATAATTTAAACATTACTTATTTCAATTTGATAAAGCAGAAAGAGATTGCTGACAGCAGTCGGGAAAATAATGCTTAATATATTTGGTTGAAATACAACAGGGCAAAATTGCATGCAGAGGTCCCTTTTGCTTGCTATGGGATTGAAAGAGCCCTATGTGCAAACTTTGTTTTTATATCACCTTTTAAGGTGGATTTTTATACAGTATCTTCATAACTGATGTTTTTATATTTGTTGTGTTATTTGATTGTTGTATGCCCCCCAGAGTCATTTTTTATGAGATAGATGACTACACAACTTTGATAACTAAATAAATAACTGTATGAATGGAAAGAGTTTGAAAAAGTAAAATTTATTAATGGAAGTTTCTACTTGCAATAAAAACTCTTGCACAGGTTCCCATTAGTAAAAGTGGCAGAAAAACCATACGTTCTTTCTCTTGAAGCTCCGTATAACTTACTAAAACATAGGATGGAATGGAACTATTTGATTTTCTGTGCTTAGGGAATATTGAAATGAAATACCTTCGCCTTGTCTGGAGAAGATTCATTGTGTCCTTTTGATGCAAATAAAAATCAGTAGGAAGTTCCCAGAGATGAGACTTTCCTTCTTCAGGCTGAAATATTCCTAGAAACAAGTTAATAGAATCTTGTCGGTCAGCATCTGAAAGATACAAGGAAAGGGATTTGATTTTTTTTTTAAATACATGTTCACTCAAAATTTATCATTTTACTGCCAAAAAGCTTAAAATTGGAATGGGGATAGAGGAAAGTAGAGTTAGAATGACAGAAGATTATAGGAAACCCAGTCTATAACTGTAATCAGAATTTTTGTTTCAAATTATTTTTTAACATATTTGCAAAAGTACACAAAAAGTCATCATTATATTCTGGGTATTTCTTCCTGCCTGCAGCAGCCAATCACTTTAGATAAGTTCATACATAGCCCTATACCCTCCTTAAAAAGAAAACAGAATACAGAGGCAATTTGCATGCACTTAAGCCCATGTCACACCGGCCAACGGATGCAAAAAGGACACAACGGACGAGCAAAATGTTCCATCTGTTGTTATCCGCCTAGCTCAAAGTGGGCAAACCTTTGCAATAACTGGAGCAGATAACACGGAGCGGGGAGGACGCAGGCGGATGCAAAGAGCGATGCGGAACGGAAGCCCAGCGGATGGAAGAGGATGGAGCGGATGGCGGCAACCGCAGGGTTTCGGAGCGGGGCTAGCGAAGCGGACGGCAGAACAGATACAGCGGATGCACAGCGGGATGAAGCAGATGCAGAGTGGATGCAGAGCGGATGCACAGAGTAAGCCTAGCGGATGCCTGGCGTTTAATTGCGCATGCAGGGGGGATGCATTGCGTCAGGCCCCGGAAAAAAACGGAATTAGCTCGGAAGCAAGGTCGCCATTCAGAGTTAAGACCTGCTGCCGGATGGATTGGGCTGCCTTGCCTGCCCTGCCTGCCTGCAAGCTTGGCCTGCCAGCCTGCCTGCAAGCCTTGCTGCCAGCCTTGCTGCCAAGCCTGCCTGCAAGCCTTGCTGCCAGCCTGCCTGCAAGCCTTGCTGCCAGCCTTGCTGCCAGCCTTGCTGCCAGCCTGCCTGCAAGCTCTTGCTGCCAGCAGTCTGCCTGCCAGCCTTGCTGCCTGCCTTCCTGCCAGCCTTGGTTCATGCGTGCCTGCCAGCCTTGGTGCCTGCCTGTCTGCCAGCCTTCCTGCCAAGCCCTTGGTGCCTGCCTTCCCTGCCAGCTTGGTTGCCATGCCTTGGTGCAGCCTTCCTGCCAGCCTTGGTGCCTGAGTCTGCCTGCCTTCCTGCCAGCTTGCTGCCTGCCTGCCTGCCAGCCTTGCTGTCTGCCTGCCTGCCAGCCTTGGTGCCTGCCTCCCTGCAAGCCTTCCTCGCCTGCCAGCCTTGGTACCTGCCTCCTGCCAGCCTTGGTTCCTGCACAGCCAGAAAGCCCCACAACCCATGTGGAAGCACAGCAAGCCTCAGCCATCTGCTGCCAGCCCTGGCAAGAGGGACAGGCGCTACCATCACCGCCCCTGCTGCACCTACAGGCCACTCTAGGTTCTGCTGGGTTCGCTGGGTGCTTCTGCAGCACGGGCTCGCTCTCTGGGGCTGGGGCTTCTGCTGCTTCTGCTCTGGAGGAGCTGATGACAAGCACTCCAGCACCAGACCCACCTCCACAGCACCTGCACCTTCACCCCTGAGACTGAGCGACCAAGAGGAGTGCCAGAGACTCATTTTTGTCTTATAGCTTGTTGTTTATAAAAGTTCTATTCTTGATTCACACACTTGCTTCATTTCTTTTTTTTTAATAAGTCTTTGCTGGAAATTTTAGAAATGGTTTAAGCCTTTGCATGTTGTGGGATGGGTAAGGATAGCTTTGGGATGGGTTAGGATACCTGTGGGATAGGTAAACCTCCAGCGCAAGCATAGTGGGACTGTATGGTCCACCCTCCCAGGTGCCACACATATGGCCCTTTATTATCAATAATAATGTAATAATTATCCACGCATGTCAACATAACACAACTCTTTATTAAACGCCCTGTTCATTGTAAGCCAAAACCCAACATAACAGGGAACAATCTCATCAGTGTGATGAGACAGGCTGAAGGAAAGCATCCATCAAGCATCTACCATCCTGTCTTGCCACTCCACTGCTCCAGCTGGGGAGTTGCACCAGTGTTTCAGGAGGTTGCGCTGCTTCTTTGCTTCATGTGAGGCTTTGTTGGGCCTTGCACATCCTCAATATCGATCAGGTTTCGCCCATTGCCTCCATTCCCCAGGCTCCATGTCCCCATTGCCTTGTTGGAGGTCCACGAGCTACTGCTGCAAGACCGGGTAGCGGGTGCGCATGAGATTGTGCAGGTGCAGCAAGCTTCCATTGATCCTCCTCACGGTATCTGGGCAATGCTGCATGGTGGTGAGAAGTTACCGCTGGAACCTGTTGGCCAGGATGCCAAAGGCGTTCTCCACCACCCGCTTGCCCTGGACAGCCTGTAGTTGAAAGATCCTCTCTTCACGGGGGAGGAGTCTGGAAGTGTAGGGCTTCATGAGGTAGGTTGTGAGGGAGAAGGCGCCATCCCCCACGATGAAGTAGGGCAATCTTGCATGTCGTTGGGCAGGGGTTCTGGATCTGGGAAGCCCAGAATGAGGTTGCCTTCCAGCTCCTCCTTGAGGTGACTGGCGTTGTATACCTGGGCATCTGAAGATGACCCGTTGCCTGAACGATCGATGCCACATGAACTTGTAGTCAGCATCGACCATGGCAAAGAGGATGATGCTGAAGAAGCCCTTGTAGTTGAAATAAGTTGGACCCCGACCTGGCTGGCGCTTTGCGGCCACGTGCTTGCCACCTATGGCTCCAACGGTGTGGGGGAAGTTCCACTTCTGATACCACTGCTCTGCAACTTTCTTCCAGCCTTCTTCAGTGGAGGGGCACTGGAGGAGCTCCTCCTTGTATTCTTCGATGATGGCCTGCACCACTTCTCTGACCACAATGCTGATGTGTTGGATGGCACCCTCTCAGCCGCACTGCATGCTCCTGTAGGAGGTCCCTGAGGCCAGGTGGCGCAGAGTGAGTGCCACCTTGAGCCCAGGTTCCAGGCTGGGCCGGAAGCTGGTGTTTGCCTTGGTCAACCTGGGTGTCAGGCGCTGCACAAGTTCTCAACATGGCTGGAGGCATCCTCATGAAGTTTCTGGAATGCACAAGAGCTTCGTTCCTGAACTCCACCATCACTTGTTGTACAGTCCGTCCTCTGCTCTTCTGGCGAACCATCTTCGGATCCAGACTCTTTTTGGGTGGCTCCTTTTTCTTCTCGCAGTAGAGTTCACAGAGCCTGCAGATGGCTTCGCAACTGTTGCAGACGATTGGTGGCTGCCGAAAGGACTTTGTTTACAATCCACGGGTGACATGACTGGATGCTGTGGAAGAGCAAGAGGCAGACGAGGCTGCAGAGGGTCTGACCCGCGGGCCTGCTGGTCTGAAAGAGAGATGCAGACGAGTTCCTCCCCTTTTTATAGGCAGTATAGGTGTCCCTCTGCATCCTCTAGGCATCCTCTAGCATCCTGTAGACATCCTTATATCCGAGATAGGTCCCCTCTGCGAACGTTTTTTTCCGTTTAAACGCTTGTTTCCGTGCTGCATCCGTTCTGCATCCGTTCCGCTTCCTCCCTGCCTCCGGGCGATGCGAGTTGCGCGGATGCGCAGCGAATTGCCTAGCGGATATAGCGAGATGCGTAACAGATGCGTAGCGGATGCATAGCGGATCCGTAGCGGATGCAGAATGGACGAACTGGATACATTTTCCGCGCAAAAGTTTTAAGGCAGCCCAAAACTTTTGGAGCAGATGAAAACGTCAATAGACGGATGCTGGACGGATAGAGAGGAAGCCAAACGGAGGCAGTGAGTACATCGCGTTTTCGAATGGATGGCAAGGGTTTTTGTCCGTTTTACATCCACTTTGCATCCGTTGGTTCGGTGTGACATGGGCTTTAGGCATATATCTGCATGTTTTCTATACCCTTTCCATATGTTTTCTGATATGCTGTTCAATGATGCCTAACACAATAAGTTCCCTTTCCCTTTCCCCTTTTATATTTCCCTATCCCCTAAAATAAAATCAATTTTATTTTATTTCAGTCTCAGTTTAATTATAGATTTATCTTCTGCAGAATTTATTCTCCAATTATTTCTTTCACATTAAACTGGGAAGCTGGGTTCTTCCTTGAATGCTTCCCTATTATACTTTTTGGGAGTTTGCTAAATCTCTGCTCTAACAATGATTCCTTCATTAACTAACAAATTTTTCTTTAGCAAAACAGGAATCATGAGAAGAGTCTATTCAACAGCTCACAGTTTATGTGTAACAAGTCTTTTATCTATGATTTATCACTTATATCTTTTATCTTTAGAGTTTATGCACCAAAGACAAATTCCTTGTGTGTCCAATCCCATTTGGCCAATAAATAATTTATTCCATTCTACAACCTTGACTATTATGTGTAAATCAATTTCCAGTAGAACAATACTTGGAAAATTAAATTTGGATACACCATATTATACAATTCTACATATGTACAATAACTTACCTCAACTTGAGAATACTTTTATTTTCATAAAATAAAATTTCTTATGGCTACCTACATATCCATTGTTAGGAATATAAGTCACCTAACAGGTATTTGGGTTGGAAATATATAAACCAGGATAGACATTTTAAAACTGTCTCTTCAAGAGAATCCTAAAACTGTAATTGGATGTGGTTTCTCAAATGGCCATAAGATGGAGCCAGAAACCTGGGCTGTCTTAGTCTCAGAAGAGAGTGTACCTCAGTGAGTCTCTCTGTTTCCTTCTGTTGGAGAGTTTTGCTGTTCCTCCATTTTTCCTGTATTGACTGATATTCCTGGATTTGATATGTCTGATACTGAACTGTTTTTGACACTGGACTTTGCTATTGGATTATCCCTAGACTGAAAACTGACTGATTTAACTGTGAATGACTTTGGATTGCTGATCTTGAACTTTGCTTGAAAGTTTCTGGAAGTAAAAACCTACATTTACTGTACAATGTATCTGTGTGTGTATTATTCAAACACTACTCTCAAATACGTCTCCCTGTATGCGCTCATTCTCTTAACGGGGTATTACCTCAACATCGATGCTGCTTTTATTCTTTGTCAAACCTGACTGCTATATATTATTATTAATTAGAAAAAATATATCTAAAGTGCCTCTTAAATTATATGAAAAAAAAAACTTCAAACACAGAATTCAATTCAATACCTGAAAAAGCATTGCTATAATATCTTGAAAGAGTTTGCATAATATCTTTAGAATGCTGTGTCCATGGGGCTATTTTTCTGTAGGTTTTTACTCTATGAACCAGTTGAGAGCCACCATATTGGAGAGACAATGTATCCCCATGATCTTCATACAATTCTTCAAATAATCTAAAGCGGTAAGAGTAACATAGTTTAGAATTGCATCTTAGTGGAACAGATACAAATGAGAAACCATTAGCTATTTCTTGAGCAGGCAGAAATATATTGCCATGCAGTAAATTTAGGGCTTTATCACTAACATAGAGTACAAGTTACAAATTTCCATTATATCCAGACAATATAGATGTGAAACTATGACTCAAAGCAAAGCAAGGAAAATTGATATTGACCTCATATGGCCAATAGCAAAGCTCCCATACAGACATTTGCTTTGTCTGTTGTTCCTGCTCAGTAATTATCAGCTAAAACAAAACATTGACAAGCTGTAGCTAGCTCAACTGAAATCCTAACTAAAATGGACACATTCATGGACATCGCTATAATGCAAACTTTGTAAAAGCACACATTACTGTCTGATTCCCCTCATCCATATGGGCAGCTGATCTTTGAATCTTTAAGCATTTCCCAAAAACAAAGCATAGAGGAGAGCATTAAAAGCCAAACATAAAAATATTTTTCTTGGGTATTAAGTTAGAGAACCTTGTTGCAAACAGATTATTTTTCATTATTAGTACTGCTTATTTTTTTCTCTACTAAAAAGAATAACAATCAACTGGCATTTTAATTTAATCTTTCTCATAACCAATATCCATTATCATTTGTCATTCAACCTTGCAGGAACTGAAGAATCTCTCCAATTTCACAAGGCTCACTCTAATTTTTACCAAAAAGATTTGAGAAAGATTACATGCCAATTTAAAGTCAACTAGAACCATACAAAAACTGCTTTAGAGTAATTAAATTGGAACAGCAAAGATCTTTCCGCAATAAATAAATAAATCCATCTATCCATCCATGCTTTGGGAATAGAAAAAGATTTTTCAGCTGCCAGATAAACAAAACTGTATTTAAATATGCTAAAATATTCAAGTTATTGTGAAATGAGGTGTAGAAACAGAAGTTTAGAAAAGAGTGTAAAACAAATGGGTGCATTTACTAAATCTTGCAGAAGGAAAGTCTTACCTACCTAACAGCATCTGTGTCAAATAGAAGATTAGGTTTGTCAATCAATCCCAAGGAATAAAGTTGGTAGGCTAAAGCACATTTTCCAACCATAAACTGGGCTGTATTTGTGCGATCTAAACAGTCCACACAATTGGTTCGAAGAACTCCTGTCTGAAAAATCATTTTCATAAATGCAGAGTCTGTAATTAGCTCCAAACACATCAGTAATGCCAAAGTCTCCTTCGGGGTAGGAATTTAATTTTTTTTTGCTCTCAATCCACAGAACATAATCTTCAAAGCTGCACATTTGTCCACAAGCATCTATTCATGGAGGGAAAATTCTGCTTATGGATAATGCTGTGCTTTCTTTTTCTGATCCAAGATTAACTATATTGGCTGTAACCAAGTAAGATTTTTCATAGATTTCCAAATTCCTTAAGATTGATCAGATAATCAAATATTTGTATTATGAGTTTCTTGCTATGAGATATGCTTATTATCTACGTATAGTGTAGCATTTTTAAAATGCTTTTATGAATATAAACTAGAAGCATCACTTTTATCTAAATTCACAATTCCCCAAAAGACTGCTTTCCTTAGTGATAAGTATAGCTTGCCCATCTGAGAATTCTGAGCTATAGTCCTGTAACAACAATTGTTAGAAACTTCATTTCATTTACCTGCAAACGGCCACTAGGAACTACAAATCCTCCTAGTTCATTCCATCTATAGGATAAAGATACAAGTGCTTTATAAGATACAGTTTTCTCTATATAAAAATCTTGTTCAAACTTTAAGTTCTTAAGAAGGAATTTTGATGAAGTATTCTCCTTGTACAGCAGATTAACTCTCTATCAACAAAGCAGAAAGAAACAAAATTTGGGGGAATTCGTTGGGAACTGGGATATTTAAGGGACCAAGCTACCCTGAACATATTCAAAATCAGAAAAAATTAGTGTGTATTAAGGGATAATATGTGCCTTTGGAAGACTTAATAAACATATTTTGCCTCTTATTCTTTAATCCCTCCCACAAAATGGGCCAAAAGTTTGCCCCACTCTCTTCAGGGAGCTCTCTGGCCTTCCATGTCTATTGTATCATAGACATCAGATTTTCTCTGTAAAAAAATTGAGTGTTCACTCACTGAAATGACTCTGTTCCACTTGTGTTGGAGGGACTTTGTATGGTGCTTCAGGATTGAAATAATTAGCTGATGACATCACTATTGACTGGGGACATCCTTTCATGTCCCTGTCAAGGAGCTGGAGTAATGAGACCAGCAGCATTCGGATCTGGAATGTAAGCTTGCTAACCTAGCGTCCTTAACCATGTGAACCACTGTACCCCTACTCATGTTATGGTCTTGTGAATTGTTGACATTTTGGGGGAATGATAGTTTACTGTTTACTGTATGCAAATAGTTATCCAGGGAAAGGTTTAAATGCTAAAGAAATTAATGTGAGTTAATTATATGTCAAAATGTTGATATCTAACTAGGAAGAATTATGGTAGTACTGTGTGGGATAGGATGAGGAGGTGAGTTGGTAAAAAAAATAATTGAGTAATTGGAAGTGTAACATTATTTTTGGAAATAAGGAATTTATCAGTCCTGAAAAAGTCATTATTTTCAACTAATCAAAGGCTGATAATACATTCTTTGTTGGCATAGATTTTATATTTTACAATAGTATTTTGTATTTAATAATTGTATGATATTATATTTTTGTAAACCAATAAGTAACTATAAGTTTGATGTATAAAGTAGAATTTCTTTCTTTGTTGTCTACTTTACTTTGTAAAAATTCATTTTACATTTCTGGATGTTTTTGGTTTAATTTTATTATTGCTAAATAGTGCTCTTCTTATATGTTACAATTAAAACAATATTGAAAATCCTTAAGCTTTATTTCCTTACTCCATCCAGCAACAATGTTATGATTTATTTAGCATTCCTTTCCTTAAACAGCAGGCATTCTTCTCTGGCCTAGTAGACCATGCTAGATTCTAATTTTCAAAAAATATGAAGGTTCATGAATATTCTACAATTCTGTTTAAAATACTGGGCTGCTGGAAAACTAACAATTATTAGGTAATATGTTGCAAATATTGAACTTTTGGGAAAGGAATTGCAGGGATATCCTTTCATGTAGAACATGGGTGTCAAATTCATGGTATCACACGACGTTGTCGCAA
Organism: Laticauda laticaudata; assembly: GCA_004320025.1. Lineage (NCBI taxonomy): Eukaryota > Metazoa > Chordata > Lepidosauria > Squamata > Elapidae > Laticauda > Laticauda laticaudata. The sequence continues at coordinate 29,756 of BHFT01056172.1, forward strand.
AGTTTTTTCCCTTCACGGAGCTGGGGTGGGCATGGCTTGTGCATGATGCATCAAGCTTGTGGGCTGCCAGTTTGACACCTCTGATGTAGAACATAAAGTATGAAAATTTTGAAAGACTGATTCTATTATTAAACAGTTATTTTTCTGCCAACTCCAAGAGCTGAGACTTCTTATCGTGCTTCCATGCAGGGAAAACACTTTCTGCATAATTACTGGGAAATGACATTAACGTATAGATGATGCTATAAGTTTTGCAGGTAAGAGAAAGCTCAAACCTTAAGATAAATTGTTCCCAAGACCATCTCATAATACATCCCATAATAAATGAAGTGACTGTTAATATTAAATATTATTCTTTAATATTAATGGCACTATTGAATAATGCATGAAGATATATTAAGGAATTTAGGCATTAAGGATTAATTAATTAATTAATTAATTAAGGCATTAAGGAATTCTATGCACTTGATCAATAACTGTGTAACATTCCCAAATTAATTCATGAATTGTAATGAAAAATCAATAGTCCTTTTGATAAATTTGATAAAATAAATTATTTTGTTTTGTTTTAAAGATTCCTACAATGTCTGCATATATAATGAACAATGTAAATACTACTCTGAACCAGTTTAAAAAAGAGATGACCAAAAGTATACTAGTATTCAGGTACACAACAATGTATTCTATGGGTGAGACATATAGTACTTCTCTAGTCTGGTGTCATCTGTATTTGGATTTCAACTCTTTTAATTGCTATTTAACAAGGAAAAAAGGCACGTGCTCTCTTACTACTTTCATCTGTCTTGTCCACATTCTTTTTCTAAAGTAAACCAGTTCAGAGTTACATATGTTCAGTTAAATGAATAGGTTTCTATCAATTAGGAATGGGGAAAGTAAACATTTCTTATAAAACTCTGCATTCAAATTTGGCTCTAAGATTGATTCTGGAATGAAATTGCTATGAAGATCTGGTTGACCCCCATCCTGCTGCTGTTTCAAAGGGCCTTGAAAACCTGCTTCTTCACCCAGGCCTTTAATGAGGGTGACTGAAATTCCCTTTGGACTGTATGGATTTGTTTCTTTTTGTTCATGTCTGAGTTTTTTCTGTCATCCTTGACATCTTTTTGTCTGTCACTGCATTTTTTTTCCTGTTTTAACATTTTAGCTATTTTCCAAAGCACCTGAAGCTATTCTCCAAAGCACCCGAGAGCAAGACAGGAAGCAATGGATGGAAACTAATCAAGGAGAGAAGCAACCTAAAACTAAGGAGAAATTTCCTGACAGAACAATTGATGAATGCAACAACTTGCCTCCAGAATTTTTGAATGCTCCAACATTGAAAGTTTTAAAGAAGAGATTGGGCAACCACTTATCTGAAATGGTGCAGGGTTTCCTGCCTGAACAGGGGGTTGGACTAGAAGACGTCCAAGGTTCCTACCAACTTTGCATTCTATTCTATTCATTTGTAACCATCCAGAGTCTTTGAAGTTAGGCAGCATATACATTTAAATGATAACAATATCATCACTGCTGTTTGTCATTGCCCTGATTCTTCTGTCAACAATACTGAGCAAATCAGGCCATGGCTTTCAAACATCAAAAACATCTGCCAGACGATGCCACCTGCCTTACATGGACTATCTGAACCTGTATGGAAAAATATCACCTGAAGTAGAATCTCTCAACACTGTTCATGTAAACAGCAGACATTCTTCAGGCTGAAAACATCAAGCATGCTGAAGTCAAGAATAAGGTTAGAAGTGAATACATCAAAAGAGTGAAAAAGATCTCAAAGTCCAATATTCTCTGAAGGAAATACCATCAAGGCAATTAACAACTAACAATTAACAAGGCAATCCCAGTCATCAGATACACAGCTGAAATAGTGGATTCAGTTCAAGTAGAACTGAAAGCCCTAGATAGGAAGACGAGAAAAATGACAATGAATGACACCATCCATGCAGTGATGTTGGCAGACTCTATTTCCTAAGGAAAATCAGTGGGTGAGGAATGTTGCAAGTATACCAGATGATTGAAGAGGAAAAAAGTACATTAGAAGAAGTTCTGAAGATGCACTGAAGTTTGAAGATGCACCATGAAGACTCACTAAGTTCTGGAGTGTGGTGAAATGTAATCCAGATTGCCAGGAGGGAGGGAGTACATACTAGAGGAGCAAAATAAGATTATGTAGAAAAAGAGAGTTAAGACGGCTCCTTCCTAGTTCTCAGGGTATATGTTTAATGGTGCAAGAGGCCTGCTTTAGGTTTGCAAGATTTCTGCCTATAGGTGAGGAACAATAAAAGAAACTGCTCAGAAAAATCTCAAGATATCTTTCTTAGTTTTTAAAGCTGGAAATTGAGAGACCAAACTGGTCTACAAGAAAGATCAAATAAGGAATAGAAAAGAGACATAGCAAGTCAAAGTATATTGCATGCTACTTCCTTAAAAAAAACAGCAGGCAAGGTAGATAACAACAAAATTGGCAATGGCTAAGGGCAAGAAAATCAAAGAAAGAGAGAGGGGTTAATTCTGGCTGCACAAGAACAAATGCATTCAAAGCCAGAACTCAGAAAACAGCAACAGACAGTAAATGCCACCCCCGCAAGGAAATTGAAGAAACAGTGCATCACCTAGTTAGCTGCTACAAGATTACACAGACTGACTACAAACAACGGCATGACAAAGTAGCAACAATGCTGCATTGGAATATCTGCAAGAAATAGTTTCTGTATTTCTTGCAAGAACTGAAGAGGCAATTTAATAAAGAAAGTAATAAAAATGAAGAAGCTAAAGTACGCTTCAGAATTCAAACAGAAAAGCACCTACTGCCTAACACCTTAGACTTACCAATTGTTGATAAGAAAAACAAACAGGTTTGTATAGTGGATGTTGTACCTGATGTCAGCAGAAGAGAAGAGAAACAACTGGAGAAAAACTACAAAGATCTGCAAACAAAAGTAGAATGACTAAGGCAAAAGAAAGCAAAAATAGTACAAATAGTAGTAAGGTAAAGGTTCCCCCACGTGCTAGTCATTTCCGGCACTAGGAGGCAGTGCTCATCTCCGTTTCTAAGCTGAAGAGCCAGCGCTGTCCAAAGACATCACCATAGTCATGTGGCCGGCATGACTAAATGCTGAAGGTGCACAGACTGCTGTTACCTTCCCACCAAAGTGGTCCCTATTTTTATACTTGCATTTTTTTTCTTCTTCTGAACTGCTAGGTTGGCAGAAGCTGGGACAAATAACAGGATCTCACTCCATTATATGGTGCTAGGGATTTGAACTGCTGAACTGCCAACTTTCTGACTGCCAAACTCAGCTACTGAGCCACCAAATAGTAATAGGCAGATGCAATTCCAAAACATCATTTAAACAACCATTGGCATTGACAAAATCACCATCAGTAAACTGCAAACAGAAGTTTTACTTGAAAAAGTTTACACCCTGTGATAATACCTTCAACATCATCAAACAACAATATCTCAGGTCTTTGGGAAGGATTTGACAGGTGGATAAAAATGCCAAATTGTACCATAATAATAAAAATTTCAACTATGTTTTAATACATTGATATGTCTTATTTTTTATGTCAGGTTATACACTATTTAGAGATTTACTCACCATTGCATACAACACCGGTATATAATGAATAAATTTACAAGTCCTCTCTAATTGGTATGAAAACACATGAACCGTAATTTTGTATTTGAGGCATGTCTTGATATTAATGTACTATTAGTGAACTAAACAATAAATATGTTTAGAAATGTACTTAACAAGCAATTACAAATAATATCCAGCACTCTGGCCTATCTAATACATACTTTTCATCTGGTCGCAAAATGTTGCAGAAGGAATCAGGCCGATTTACAAAGAAGCCAGTTTTCTTCACTACATTTTCAGCAATCACATTCAATCGATCAAGGACATTACACAGCTTGCTAAGTGGGAATAAAAGTAAAAAGTACATTTTTTTTCCTTTTGTTGAAAATATCTTTAGCGAGTCAAAAGTAAAGAACTTTCAAAATGCAAGAATAACTTAGTTTTCATTGTCTGATTTAAATCAGACAAGTCTACCTACTACAGTCCTATTGTATATAAAATATGGTAAAACTAAATGTCACAAACTGCTCTGGAAAGAGTCATAAGAGGTTAAAAACCACCAGAATCCCTCTAAATATAACTGATGTAGTTTTATAGAGTTCTATGTTTGGATCCTGACTTCATTAGTTTTTTAAAGGCTTTTAAATTGCTTCTTTTTCAGATCCTTTATAAAGCACTGGATGGGTAAATAATTAAATGCAGTTAACAACACAGTGTGCATCCACTGTAAAAAAAGACCAGTAGCATATTATTGATCATAAGAAACAATATTGAAAATAGAGGTGCCAATATCACAATGCCCTTATATAAATCAATGATGTGACTGCATCTGAAACACTGTGTGCAATTCTAGATACAGTAGAGCTAGAGAAGATGCACAGGAGGGCAACTAAGATGATCGAAGGGCTGGAGCAGCTACCCTAAGAGGAAATATTGTGACATTTGAGACTTTACTGAGACAAATGAGAGAAGACACAATACAAGAGTACAAAATTGTGCCTGGTATGGATAAAATGGACAAAGACAAGCTATTTTTTCCTTCCTAAGATACTGGAACAAGACTTCACCCAGTGAAATTGAATCCTGAAAAAGGACAGACAAACGAAATAGTTTTTTACACAATGCTTAAATGAGTTTTGGAATTTGCTATCGTAAGATGTGATATGGGCTAACAGCTTGGATGTTTCAAAAAAGGCTTGGCTCAATTGATGTGACTTCTGGGGATCAATGGCTATTGATGGCAGTGCAATTGCATCTGAAGGACATCTGTTAGGACATTACTAGGTTTCCGTGTGCAACTGATTGGCTATTGTAAGCAGAGACTGCTGGACTAGACAGGCCAGGGATTAGATTAGCAGTGGACTGTTGGTGTTCTTTTCTATGTTCCAAAATTGGAAAAACTTTTTTTCTAGATGCACTGCCCAACATCTGTTAAATTATGGCAGTATTAAGCTTAATGAGGTGATCCAAATAGGAAACATGACCAAATGGGCTAATTCTATTTTACTGTAAGGTTAATAACATAATTTTGCAAGTCTAAAAGTATATTTCTGCCTGTTGCCTTTACAGTCCAAAAAACTAGTGAAGGTCCCTTCTGAGAGGTTTACCACAACCACTTTCCTTTAGTGGCTAAGCTGTCCCTTGTCTGATTGCACCCTTGGCTATGCCTCTTCCCCTTGTCTTCTAAAATCTTTCTTTATACCATTATTGTTAGATCATGGGGAAAAAGAGACTGGAGACCAGCGAGACTTTCAGCTCTTTAATTGGTTCCTGGAATCAGTCTGATTGCGGAGCCGTGGGGCAGCCTATTTTATAGAGGCTGCTTGTGGCTTGCAGCCAATGACGGCTCCTTGAATCTCCCGCTGTTAGGCAGGCCAATCACGGGCCGGCAATTGTTGACCAATCACCATCGCTTAAAAGCACCAATCATCTTTGAGTATTAGTGGACCAATCAGAACAGGGTATTTCAAGTATNTTCAAGTATGCTAATATATAACACACTATATAATAAGCAATTCTTCCTAATTTAAATATACATAATTATGTTTAGGAATGAGCTGAATGATTTACACTTTCACATGAAAGCAAGCAAGATGCATCTGAGATAATTCCACAAGAGTAGACAGAAAAATATCTGTAAATACAGACAAAAATCATGCAGAATGCTGAACTTCTCCATTTGAATAATCTCAAACTACTAATCCAGATGAAATTATTCCTAGATAAAATTTTCCCATCTTACTTGTTTATTTTCGTCTGTTAAAGTGGGAATAATAAACAACTCAAAATGTACAAATAAACATTTCTGACATTTCAAAAAAATAATAATTAGTGACAAATATAATCACTCTTCTTTTCCATTCATGGAGTCTGTCAGTTTCTTGATCTGTTGACAATCAACTTTTTGTGCAGCAGCAACCACGGCCTCCCAGACATGGTTCAAAGAAGTGTACCATTTTCCTTCACCACAAATCTCCCATTTAAGAAGGGCCTACAAGTTCTCAATAAGGTTGGAAGAGGCAGAGAAAATTCAGAGCAATTTTGATGTAAATAAAATTGGTCTGAAAGGGACTAAAAACAAAAAATCTTCATCAGTATAAATCAAATTCAAAATAAAAGTGATTAAAGAAATTTCAATTGTAAATATTTGTATGGGAACAATAGTGGTATGTTGAAGAATGGAACTAAAATGCTAAAAATATTAACTGCAAGAACAAAGCAGATAAAAAAAATCATGTCATAAAAATACTGAATACTGTGAATGTTCAGTATGAAATGTAATTGATGCAAATGAGCAATGCTAAAATATAGGTGCAATTTGCTTTTGGGATGACTGTGCATTATTTAAAGTGCACATAAAGACTGCAACTGACATTGTTGATTGAAAGAATTTATTATGATACTTTTACAAAGAAAATTAATTTCCAAAATTGCCAATAACAGAATAACAGAGTTGGAAGGGCCTTGGAAACCTTCTAGTCCAACCTCTTGCTCATGCAGGAAATCCAATACTATTTCAGGCAAATGTTGTCCAATCTCCTCTTAAAAACCTCAAGTATTGGAGCACCCATAACTCCTAGAGGCAAATTTTTCCACTGATTAATTGCTCTAAATGTCAGGAATTTTTTTTTCATAATTTTATGGTTGCTGTTCTCCTTGATTTGTTTCCACCTATTGCTTCTTATTTTGCCTTCAGGTTCTTTGGAAAATAGGTTGACCCCCTTTTCTTTGGGGCAGCCCCTTAGATATTGGAACACTGCTATCATGTCACCCATAGTTGTTCTTTTCATTAAACTAGACTTGCCCCTTTTCTGAAACCATTTTTCCTATTTTATAGCAGTCCACTGCTGGCTCATATTTAAGTGATTGGAACTAGAATTCCAAGACTCCCCACGCACACAGTTACTACTATTGAGCCAGGTACCACATATACTGTATCTGTTCATTTGGGGTTTTTTGTGTATATGAAGAACTTTAATTTTTTCACCATTGAATTTCATTTTGGTAGGTAGTTAGGGCTCTATGTTCAAGTCTGTCAAGATCCTTCTGTATTTTAAGCCTATCTTCTGGAGTGTTGCCTATTCCTGGTGTCATCTATAAATTTGATGAATTCCCTATCCCCTCATCTAAGTCGCTGATCAAGATATTGAAGAGTACTGGGCCTAAAACAGAGCTTTGGGGTATCTCACTGCATACTTCCTCCATGTAGATATTGTTCCATTAAGGATTGCATCTTGAGTATTCTTGGTAAGCCAATCATGAATCCATCTGGTGGTGATGCTGTCTAACCCAATTTTTCCATCTTATCAAGTAATAATTTGTGGTCTACTGTATGAAATGCCTTATTGTAGTCCAAGTAAATCATATCCATAGCATTTCACTAGTCCACTGTCACTTTGTCAAAGAATACAATAAAATTTGTCTGATATTATCAGTTTTTGACAAACCCAAATAGGCTTCTCGTTATGACTTTGATTAGCTCTTTGCAGATTCATTGCTTCCCCGCCCCCAAACTCTCTCTAAGTTTATTGAAATTAGCTCTTTTAAAGTTCAAGACTCTAGTTTGACTTTGTTCTGTTGCTTGTGTTTGCATAATGTTGAATTTCAATACTGCATAATCATTCTCCCCTCCACCCTCCGATAGTTTCCTGTAACTTCAACCCCTTCTATCATTTCATCTCTGTTACTAAGAATTAAGTCCAATATGGCTGATCCCACCTAGTTCCTTCTTTGCTTTTTGGTTGTCTGCAAAGTTGTCTGCTGTGTTTGTCAGGAATCTGTTTGATCTTCCACTTAGTGCAGAGTTTGTCTCCCAGTTGTTGTCAGAGTAATTAAAATCAGCTAATACTATTGCTATGTGCTTCCAACATACCTTAGTTAACTGACTACAAATAATTTATCTATTTCCTCTTTTTAGTTGGGTGGCTTATAGTTTACACCAATGGCAATGTCATTCTCTTTTCTTTTTATATCGATCCAAATGCATTCAAGATGGTTTTCATCATTGTTCTGCTGATTTTCCTTTTTTTTAAATAGATTTTTTATTGAAAATTAAATTTAAAAAACATTTGAATGTGGTGATCTTTTGACATATATCAACAGTCTTTACATTGTTATAATATCAGAATGTCCTCATACACACACAAACACACACACACACATCTATATACATATTTACATTGTAAATCTTTTTATCTGTTTCTATCTTAGACATTTTGCATAACACTGATGAGATTGTGCCATGTATGTTGAGTGTTCCTGCAATGAATAGGGCATTAATAAAGAGCTTTGTTTATTTTAAAATGTGTTGATCAATGAATAAATTGTTATTGANTCTATTTATTTGTCTATAATACAGTCTATTGTATTGTACTTTGTTTATTTTAAAATGTGTTAATCAATGAATAAATTGCTATTGATAATAAAGGTCCATATGTGTGGCAGCTGGGATGGTGGACCATACAGTCCCACTATGCTTGCACTGGACGTTTATCTATCCCACAACTATCCTTATCTATCCCACAAACATGCAAAGGCTTAACTATTTTTTCAAAGTTTTCACCAACACTTTATTAAGTGTTGGTGAAAACTCTGCTGCCCTGCGACCCCCCTCAGAGATGCTGCAGGGGGGAAAGAGGCTCCTGGGGGAGAGCAGGGACCCCCCTTCAGCTCCCCCTTCAGACAGGGAGAAGCTCCCCTGTGGGTCAAGGGGATCATTTGCTATCTCCAGCTGATCGCGGACCGCTGCTCCGCCC
>BHFT01056173.1:0-15115 GCA_004320025.1 Laticauda laticaudata
CTCCTTCCCTCTCATTTCCTTCCTTTCTCTCCTTCTTTCCTCCTTCCCTCCCTCTGTGACGCCTTTTTCAAACTAAACGCAATACATGGTGGAAGTCCGGGAATTAACACCTTCAGACAGTCCTTACCCATCATACAGTCTTTACAGACTGTCCTTCATACACTCATTACCCATCTCCCACCCCCAAATATATGAATCAGTTTTCTGAGGCCCATGGACAGATCTCTCTCCTCCGCCAACGTATGCAGAGGTCAGTAGGCAAGGCGAGGCAGGACTCCCCCCAAAACTGGGATAAAACCAACCCCTCTTCACTTGCTCTGAATTCATCCCATGTTTCCCCCCCTTGCCCCTCCCCACCCGTTTCCCTCCCTCGCTTCCCCTGAGCCTCTTGGCCTCCCCAGTGCGAATTCGACAGCGGCCTTGCAAAGAAACAAAACTCGCCGATTAACATGTTTTACACAAGCTACCAGTTTTGTAAACTGTGGCCGCCTAACTTGTTTTGATTCTCCCTGATCTTTCTTGGGGGTTGTGTAAGCCACACTTTGCGAAGCATGCCACGGCTCTTTGTGATTGTAAGCCAAACACTGCTTGTTGCTGTTTTCCTTTCCTGTAGCTGATGTGGGTTTTTTTCTTTTCTTTTTTGCTCCAGGTAATCTTCCAGGAAACCAAATACTCAGCCTAATCATCGCGCCAATCTTGGCAATCCTCTGTAGTTATTTTTTTATTTTAATTATTTTTTTTTCAAAAGCCCAGGATTTTAAATGCCGGCTTTACCCGGGTTGAGTTTCTCGAATTTGCACGCGTCTTATTTTCTTCTGTAAACCAAGGCAAAACGATCCTGAAGAGAGAGAGAGAGAGAGAGAGAGAGAGAGAGAGAGAGAGAGAGAGAGAGAGAGAGAGAGAGAGAGAGAGNGAGAGAGAGAGAGAGAGAGAGAGAGAGAGAGAGAGAGAGAGGGAGAGAGGGAGAGAGAGAGAGAAACAAGAAAGAAAGAAAGTGATGTTTAAAAGAAATCAAGCGGTGGTCTCGCCACCCGGTATCCCAATTTTAGCAAAAGATGTACAAAGGGGAAGGTGAAAAAGATTGGATGATATGCAATGGAAAAAAAATAACAGAATAACAGAGTCGGAAGGGACCTTGGAGGTCTTCTAGTCCAACCCCCTGCTCAGGCAGGAGACCCCATACCATTTCAGACAGATAGTTTGCCAATCTTTTCTTTAAAACCTCCAGTGATGGAGCATCCACAACTTCTGGGGGCAAGCAGTTCCACAAGTTAATTGTCCTCACTCGCTAAATTTCTCCTTAGTTCTAGATTGCTTCTCTCGTTGGTTAGTTTCCCTCCGTTGCTTCTTGTCCTGCTTTCTGGTGCTTTGGAGAATAGGTGGACCCCCTCTTCTTTGGGGCAGCCCCTCAAATATTGGATCATGTCACCCCTAATTCTTCTTTTCACTAGATTAAAGGTAAAGGTTCCCCTCACACATGCTAGTCATTTCCGGGGGCTGTGCTCATCTCCATTACAAAGCCGAAGAGCCAGCGCTGTCCGCAGATGTCTCCGTGGTCATGTGGTCAGCAGGACGAAATGCTGAAGGCGCAGGGAACGCTGTTCCCTTCCCACCAAAGATGGTCCCTATTTCCCTACTTGCATTTTAACATGCTTTCGAACTGCTAGGTTGGCAGAAGCCGGGACCAATAACGGGAGCTCACTCCATAACACAGCGCTAGGGATTTGAACCACCGAACTGCCGATCTTTCTGATTGACAAGCTCAGCGTCTTAGTAACTGAGCCACCGCATCCCCTCAAAAATATGAGCTACATATGTGTGTGTGTGTGTGTGTGTGTGTGTGTGGATGGATAGATAGATAGATAGATAGATAGATAGATAGATAGATAGATAGATAGATAGATAGATAGATAGATAGATAGATAGATAGATAGATAGATGAATGGATGATAGATAGATGATAGGTAGGTTTGGAGAGAGAGAGAGAGAGAGAGAGAGATGGATAGAAAGATATGTAGCAGCCTCTCTCTCTCTTCCTCTCTCTCTCTCTCTGTCTCTCTCCCTCCATCGCTCACTCTCCTTGTCTCCTTCTCCCCCTCTCTCCCTCTCTTTCCCTCCCTCCCACCCTCTTTATCTCTCTCTCCTTCTCACTTTCTCCTCTTTCTCCTCTCTCTCTCTTTTTCTACCTCTCTTTCTCTCTCTCTCTCTCTCTCTCTTCCCCCACTGAGAGAGTTATTTGAAAAATTACCACCAAAGATATTGTTTACAGGGCAGGCAGCTGCGGATCTGCTGGCTGTTGCTTTCTGTTTATCAAAAGAAAGATTGTTCATGTCAACAAGAGAAAATTGCTGTGTGCTATAATGTTTGCGCCTTTGTGGAGGTGCCTAGCGGGAAGCTTATGTCTTGAGAGCCAGCATGCAAGCTGAGGAAAAAACATAAGCAAGCAAGGGAGGAGAACAGGAATGGTCAACTTTGGCCTCTCTTACCGGGTGGGCAAATGCAGGCGATCCTTGACTTACAATCCTCCATTTAGTGACCACTCAAAGTTTGCAATGACATTGGAAAAAAATGACTTAATACAAGTCCTCACACTTACAACCGTCACAGCATAATTACAGTCCTGTGATCAAAATTCAGATGGCTGGCAACTTATTTTGTTTACTGATGGTTCAAACTTACAATGGCACTGAAAAAAGTGACTTAAGACCAGAGATGGGATTCAGCTGGTTTGGACCAGTTCACGCGATCCGGATGTTAAATTTACACCTGGTTTGCCAAACCAGTTGTTGAACCGACCAGCTGGCTCTGCCTACCCTGCCCCACTCCTCCCAGGAGTCTCCATGCAGACCATTTTGGTTGCAGGTGAGTGCAGGGTGCAGATTAAAGTGGGAGCTACAGATGCTGAGCATAGGTTCGGTTGCCCACAGAGCACATATTTTGTAGGGTGGATTCAGGCTGTTAGAGGAGTGTTTCTTCAACCCGGGAAGCTTGAAAGGTGGGTGGACTTCAATTCCCAGAATTCCCCAGCCACCATAAATATTGTGTCTGAGTGTGGGAAGCCCCAGTCCTCCCTCAAGAAATATTCTACAGAACATTAAAAGGGAGGCAGAATTGAGGAATTCCCCCAGAGGAAAAGAGAAGGAAAAAAATGCCCATAACAAAGAGGTCCAGGGGTGGAATTCAGCTGCTTCGGGCCAGTTCAGGCAAACTGGATGTTAAACCTGTTGAATGGTCTTAAAATGACTTTCTTTTGAGGATTTGATTTTCCTGCTGGGAGAGCTCCGGCACAAGGATACAGACAACTGCTTGAAAGCTGGATCTTTTTGTTTTTCAGGAAGGCAGAGAACAACGAGAAATCTGCATTCCTGGGCTAGCTAGCTTCTTATGGTAAGCCCCTGGTTTTCCATTGCCCTCGAGCTACAACTTCCCATATTCCCTGCTTGATGTGGGGATTACTTTGGTTTGGCCAGGCTGCAGCCGTCAGTTTTCAAACAAAAATGGTCTGGAAAGGACTCCGGTTTCCCTACACTCGGAGTACGGGCCCCTTTCTTTTAGGGAAACTCAGCCATCAGTTTTAAGACACACCCCCCCCTTAAAAACAGGGATCTCGGAGGACCGTCTGCCCCCTAGCAACTTCGGTATANGCAGCACTGGTACGGGCCCCTCCCTACACTCAGCTGTCAGTTTTCAGATCTCCCTTAAAGGTGGGGATCTGGAAGGACCTACTCTGCTTTTTAGACAAACTATTTCCAATTTAGTTTGTCAGCAGCCCGTACGGGCCCCTTCTAAATGCACAGGGCTTTGCTTGCAGGATGCACCAGGACTATTTTTCCTCTGCTTTTTATTTATTTCCTAACACCAGTTCCTTTTGCAGCCTGTTTGGTTTTTCTTATGTCCTTCAGAAGGACTCACACTCCGTGATCACCCCTTGCGTTCCCAAATCCAGCAGGTCACAACTCGTGTTTGAGCTAGCAGCTGGCTGGGGTACAGCTGGCAATCACGGAAGAGGTGAGGTCCCATTGTTTCTGCAGAGAAAACCCACAATCACACACCTGGTCCACTTACACTTCCACTCCCCACCCTAATAAGATTATAAATTTGAAGCGGTACTCACCTGTTTTCAAGCAGCTATTGAGCGGAAAAGCCCAAGGACTCCCTTTACTACTCTTATGCCTTCCGGGCTGGGTCCATGGATGTTGTCCCTGGACAAAGAAGGTCCATGCCGGCTGGGTTTAGATCTGCGGGCCCAGTCCAGTGGCAGGGTTGGCTGGAAAACCTCCGTAGTCGCCAACTGTTGAAAGGTGCAAAACGCCTTTCCTCCGAGGATTCGAATTTTCCCGCTGGAAGAGCTCTGGCACAAGGATACGGACAACTGCTAGAAAGCTGGATCTTTTTATTTTTCAGGAAGGCAAGGGACAGCAAGAAGTTTCTGTTCCTGGGCTACCATCATATGGTAAGTCCCTAGTTTTTTATATCCTTTTCTCCTTTTGTGTGTGAATATTGGTATTTGTGTTTAATGTTTCAAATCCTGTCGGAGTTTGTCTTTATTCCCGCCGGAGGGCAAACTCCGCGGGGTATGGAAGGCAAACTTTGCGGGGTGGTTTGATTGTATTCTCAGTTTCGTCTTAATCTCTTTTAGCTTAATGGTTTCTTATATTTGTTTTGTGGCAATCTCCTCTCTGTCTCCTTTGTAATATATTTTGTGTCTTTTTGTCTGTTTGTTTTTGCTGATTTGGCATGTCTTGTGTTTGTAAGGGTTTTCTTTTCTTGTTTCCCAAGTTTTTTTTTTATTATTTGGGCTTTTGTCCAAGGGACTTCTTTAATACCTTTTATTTGATTCCTTTTCCTGTGCAAGTTTGTTTTATGGCTGGCCTGATATTCCCTTTGGGCTTTTCCTGCTTGGGTGACACTGTCTTCATGAAGTTCCCTTTCCACACCAGTAAAACCCCTTTTTTTACATGAAGGTGAATTTCTTGCATTCACATTCAGCCAAAGGCCTGGCAAACAGTTCTTTAAGGGTCTAATTAGGAACACAGACCTTATCTAGCTTACAGAGCTGCCAAATAAATATTTTCAAATGCAGTGCTGACAAGGAAAGGCTTGGCACAAAGTCTCTGTGATGCACAGGCAGATCTTCAAACTGCTAAAATGAGTGAATATATTGTTTCCTGCAAAAGGCCCCTCCCCTTTTGCTCCTCTTTAATTCCTCTGAGAGGGGCCATTCACCATTCACTTGTGACCTTACTCCCATGTCGACACTTAGTTTGTAATTGTTCTTTTCTTTTGGAAGCTCTATGCATGCATAGGCTGGGAACCAACTCCAGCTGTTCCACTGCCTCACCACTGTCCGACTCTGAAGGCAGTTGATGAGTGCCAGCTTACCCTGGCCCCATCTCTGCCTCTGATGTAGAGCCCTCATCTGAGCCTTCCTCAGCCTTCAGGACTGGCCCATGTTCCTCCCCAACCTCCTCACTGTCCAATTCCGCTGCCAGCTTTGGTAGCCGCCGGTGGGCCACAACAATATCTCACATTCCATGTCCATGTCCATTATCACAATCACAAAAAGATTAATATTCCCAGAACTTCTAACATTCAAAAATGATTTTAAAGATGGTGAGATTATTTTAAAAAGTTCCAAGAAAAGGCGGTTGCAAACCATTTTGATGTTTTTCCTAAGAAATATGTCACAGAGCTGTCTCCAAGTCTTGAATTCAACTTATGAGATATGTTTTTTCAAGTCTGTGTGTGCCCCCATGTTTATTATAAAAAATACAGAGGCTCACAGCATTGGAAAATACCTCAAAGGTCATCTAGTTCAACCCCCTGCTTAAATGTGCAGTTTTACACCATCCTGTTCAAGTGGCTTGCTTATTCCATGGCTCTCCACTGACAAAAAATTTGTCCTTATTTAGAGGTTGGTTCTCTCTCTATTACTTCTTGTCTTTCTCTTTGATGCCCTAGAAAATATAAGTCAATCTCCTCTTCTTTGTGACAACTCCTCTATTACAGTTATCATGTCCTCACTAATTCTTCTCTTTGACAGGCTAGTCAAACCAAGCTCCTTCTATTGTTCATCATACAATTTAACTCCTGACCCTATATCATCTCTGCTGTTCTTCTCTATACACATCTGTTTTTGTTCCATGGTAGAGTGTGATACTAGTTCTCTTCATCATGGTGCACCCTGGATAGCATGGTAGTGTGAACCAATTAGTAACAATTGGCAGCCAGACTACATTGAAGAATTGGCAGTTAATGACAGTTGGGAGGTAGACATCTCTGTAGAACTCCTGGCTGTCTAAATATATGGCAACGGATAAACAATGGATAAACAACAGGCTTTTTCAGGCACAAAGGACAAGACAGATTGGGGATATTGTCATGTGGTCTTGTCTCTACCCCTCAATGTGATTGTGGTACTCCTTGATAAAATATCAATCACATAGTGTCCAAATGTCCATCAAGAGCTTACACTGGCCCAGTATCTTATTTTTCCAGTGTAGACCATCCTGCCCTTGGGAGGCTGGGTGGACTGGATGTTAACATTTAAACTACTGTTGGTCCATATATTTGCCATACACTAAATAATAATAATTTTGTTGTGTACTAAGGCTTCACTCAGGTTGGCTGTTTAAGTGGAAAGAGACATTCACCCTGATTGGCTGCCCATCTGACAGCTGACTATAAAAGAAGCACTGTCAGATGGAGTCAGCTGGTTTTGTTAGCAAGCTATCACTGTTAGCTGAACTGTTTGAACTAATAAATGTTAGCTAAATGTTACTTTGCTTCATCTCCATTCTTCCACCCTTCAACTCAATGCTGGCAATGAAGGTGGGATGTTAGAAAACTGGGGCGACAAAGAGTGGATCACTAATTCAGCATTGAAGTCACGAACAAAAAATGAGCTTTTCGCTAACCACCAGAGCTGAAGTCACAGACAGCATGTGTTAATACTGTTTGCGCCATACCATCAACCATAAACAACACTGCCCAAATCGCTGGCTTTTCCATGGTGTAGTGCAGAGATGGCCGCACTACTTTTGCCTCATACAATCCAGCCTCTGAAACACGGGACACATACATCACTTGTTTTGAGTGCTTCCTTGAAGCAAATGACTTTGCTGGAATCTTGAGCAACCGCAAGAAGGCTTATTTCCTGAGCTTCTGTAGGCCTGACATATTCGAGACAGTGAGAGCTGTCCTAGCCCCTCAGATTATCCAATTGGTGTCACTACAACATACACTGAGGAATCACTGTGCAGCCAAGCTATTACAAATCGCCTGCTGATAGACATTTCATCACTGGAAACAAGCAAAGGGTAAATCAATTGACCAGTAAACATTTACAGTATATTTTTACCACATAAAGCATTTGTAGCTGAACCCCTTCATCGGCTACTAGATAAAAAGATGCTATGGTCTTGGGGCCAAAAAGAAGCTGCTCTATTAGCATTAGACAGCACCCTCATGCAGTACAATGAGAATTTCTTGCCTGCAATGCATCTCCATTAGGCATAGAAGCAGTCCTAAGTCATAAACTTCCAAGCAGAAAAGAAGTGCCAATCGCTTTCTTTTCAATAACTCTTTTATCGGCTGAAAGAAATTATAGTCAAATTGACAAAAGAAGTGTTGGCTGCAGTTGCCGGAGTTAAATGATTCCATGAGTATCTGTACAACTGCCATTTTGAATGTGATGAACCATAAGCCACTGCTAGGCTTGCTCGCCAAGAACCACCAAACACTGCAAGTATTGTCCCCTGCATGACACGATGGAGTTTTCCTTGTAGCATACAACTATAAACTCACACATCGACGAGGAAAAAACCTGAGCCACACCAATGCCCTTAGCCAATGCCTGCTAACAATCACAGTAGAAGACCCAGCCCCAGCAACCTCAGTCCTCTTGATAGACGACCTCCTGCCCTCTGTAATAGCAGCAGAAATTGCCAAGCATGCCACCAAGGATAAGGTAATCGTCCAAGTGTTGTGACTGGGTATGGAGCGGTGGCCATATTCCAATTCCTGGAAGAGCCTACATAAACTATTACAAAAGGTATCTTAGTTTAAAAAAATTAAAGAGCTGTTGTGGCAAGAGCTCAGTAGCTAATTAACAATAAAAGTATCTAATATTCTCATGGAAGAATAATATACCCTCTGAAGATGAGTTGTAATTATTTATAATTATTTATAATTCATAAACAAATATACATCCCTAAGGAATTCTACAAAATTTTCTTGGATTTACTTTCTCCTCAAAATCTCTGTTCAAAGAAAATTGGTATGAGATCATTATTGTGATGCAATTGCTCTACAACCTTTGGTCATTTCTGATGAATTGTTCATGCTTTGTTCCCCCTTAGCTTGGCCTATTGGGTATCTCAAAAAGTCAACCAAGAAAGACCATTATTTGAACATATCATCAGAGGTTTCAATAATGAATAGCCAACACTCTCTGTCTCTGTCCATTATCAAAAACAAGAAAAATTAATATCTCCAAGCCTTCTAGCATTCAAAAAGAGAGAATGATTATTAAAAGACAACCCTAGTAGAAGGCAATCTCTCTCTCTCTCTCTCCCTCCGTCCCTCCCTCTCTCCCTCTCCCTCCCTCCCTCTCTCTCTCTCTCTCTCTCCATTCACCATCCATCATCTGTTAATACATGGGCAAACAATAGATACAAACTCAAAGTAAACCGCTCCAAATTCAATTGCAGAATGAACATGACTTCAGCAGCAGGATGGCCAATGCCTGGAACTCACTACCTGATTCTGTTGTTACATCCTCAAACCCCCAAAACTTTAACCTTAAACTGTCTACGTGGACCTCACTCCATTCCTAAGAGGTCTGTAAGGGGGCATGCATAAGCACACCAGCTTGCCTACTGTCCCTGTCCTACTGTTCCCATTTTTTCATACTCATTTAATATGTATATACTTATACCTGTTTATACTTATATGTTTATATGTTATGTTTATACTTGTACTTGTTTTCTCATACATGCTTGACAAACGAAATAAATAAATAAAATCAATAAAATAAATATCTATCTATCATCTATTTAATTTGTATTCTGCATTTATCATTTTTACAAATAACTCAAGGCAGTGAACATATCCAACACATTTTTCTCCTCCTATTTTCCTCACAACAATATCTTTATCTGGCTTGATAAAGTTTTAATAATCAATAAAATAATGAAATATACAGAGGTTTTCTGTGGAGTTTGTGTCAATCCCTTTGAGATCCAGATTATTATAGGATTCTTGGTTATTATTTCAGTAGCTTGGTTCCCAATGGATTAATTCAGCAAAACACAAACAAAAGGGATGTTTGATCTTTTTAAATATAATAATCATTTTTAAAACAAAGATGCTTTGACTATTTCCTAGAGTAAATTTGAGACTGATAGAGGTTGAAATGTTGCAGAATGGGTCAGTTGTGATCGATTACAAACCAGAAATTGATACAATTTGTATTGTTCTGATATATTTTTATCAGGGATGAACTGGCAACGTCTTGTAATCAGGTAGTCCTTAAATTTACAATTGTTCATTTAGTGACTATTCGAAGTTACATCATTGGAAAAAAGTGACCTAAGACCAATTTTCACACTTATGACCATCATGCTAGTGTCAAGAGCAAATAATCAAGAGCATTCTTTGAGTTTATTTTCATTGAGTTTATTTATGTACAGAGAAGAGCAACAAGATGATTAGGGGACTGGTGACTAAAACATATAAGGAATGGTTGCAGGAATTGGGTATGTCTAGTTTCATGAAAAGAAGGACTAAGGGGAGACATGATAGCAGTCTTCCATTATCTCAGGGGCTGCCACAAAGAAGAGAGTCAGGCTATTCTCCAACGCATCTGAAGACAGGACAAGAAGCAATAGGTGGAAACTAATCAAGGAGAGAAACAACCTAGAACTAAGGAGAAATTTCCTGACAGTTAGAACATTTAATTAGTGGAACAACTTCCCTCCAGAAGGTGTGAATGCTCCAAACACTGAAAGTTTTTAAGAAGAGATTGGACAACCATTTGTCTGAAATGGTGTAGGGTTTCCTGCTTGAGCAGGGGTTGGACTAGAAGATCTCCAAGGTCGCTTCCAAGTCTGCTGTTCTGTTCTGTTTAAGCACAGAAGAGCTTATTATGCTACCTCTAGTCAGCCAATGGTCAAAGCTAAATTGGTGCTAGGAAAGGATCAGCAAAATGCTTTGTTATTGGAATGCCACTTTGTGATTATTTTGTAGTTATATATTTTTATATATATACCTGGTTAGTTTTCTATGTTTTGCTACTTTTATGCATTTTGTTGTTATTGGAAACCAGGGTCATTTTAAGTCAGGGCACATCCAAACTGAATTAAATCACTCAATAAATTTGGCTGATGAACAGGTCTGTTTGTAACGTAGGAGCTTATTTTGCTATTCTATTCAGCACACACTTACTGCGTGATATTTTGGCAAAAAAAATTTTTTTAATGAAATCAAGACATATTGTATGTAGAACATTTCCACATACTACAAAGAAAGTTCCTTGAATCAGGATGAGGTAAAAGTAATCTGAAAATTCTAGTGATTGAATTACTGAAGGTTGAAATAAATCCAGTAAAAGAAAGGATAAGATTAACAGAGTTAGAAGGAACCTTGTAGGCCATCTAGTCCAGCCCCCTGCCCAAGCAGGAGACCTTACACATTTCTGACAAATGGCAGTCCAATCTCTTCTTGAAAGCCTCCAGTGATGATGCTCTCACAACTTCCGAGGGCAACTTCTGTTCCATTGGTTGATTGTTCTCACTGTCAAAAACTTTCTCTTATTTCCAGGTTAAATCTCTCTTTCTTCAGTTTCCATCCATTATTCTTTGTCTGGCCTACAGGCACTTTAAAAAATAGCTTGACCTCTTCTTCCCTGTGACAGTTCCTCAAATATTGGAAGACCGTTATCATGTCTCCCCTGGTCCTTCTCTTTACTAGATTAGCCATGTCCAGTTCCTGCAACCATTCATTGTATGTTTTAGTCTCCAGTCCCCTAATCATCCTGGTTGCTCTTCTGCACACACTTTCTAAAATCTCAACATCTTTTTTATGGTGTGTGACCAAACCTGGATGCAGTATTATAGGTGTGGCCTTACTAAGGCTGAGTGGTATTCGTATATGTGTGACACAGGGGAGAGTCTCAGATCTCTATCCAAATAATTGAAGGCATCCATGCACACAGACACACAATCAAGCATTCTTACTGAGAATTAAAACAGCTCAGCTTAAATAGTTTAGAGTCCTCTATCATGACTCCATACCCAGCACAGATACTGTAATGGCACCAATCCATATGTTAAGCAAGATGAATTAAATCTCCTTCCCAAAATATATCTGCAAAGGGAACCTGAAAAGCAGAACTTTCCCGACAGAACATTGTATTCCCTGAGAAATTCAATGCCC
This sequence comes from Laticauda laticaudata, assembly GCA_004320025.1. NCBI lineage: Eukaryota > Metazoa > Chordata > Lepidosauria > Squamata > Elapidae > Laticauda > Laticauda laticaudata. Next base: position 11,437 of record BHFT01056173.1, read on the forward strand.
TAAAGCGATCTGAGGTGAAAAAGGGTTAATATACATAAATTATAAAATGAAGCAAGTGGGAGGTTCTGACTTTTTTCACTTCCTCTTTCGGTTCCCTGGCAGGAAAGAAGAGACTTGGGAATTAGAGTGCTTTGGAGTCTCAGCCGAGCTTCGTTATTGAAAGTAGTCAAAGGAGCAGAACAAGATCTCGGAAAGAGGAAAAGTGGGAATCTTGAAACACTTCCCCATTCACTTTTTCAAGATCTTCCATCCAGTCTGAGATGGATGTTGGACGTTACCTCCAACGGATTGGATTCCAAGGTGCCTTTACCTGCCCTTCTTTGGAAACCCTCAAGTGCCTCCACCGTTCCCATCTCTTCTCCGTACCCTTTGAGAGCCTCAGCATCCATTGTAAAGAGCCCATCTGCCTGGAGTTGACTTTTTTGTATGAGAAGATTGTCCAAAACTACCGGGGTGGTTTTTGTTATGAACTGAATGGACTTTTCCAGTGGTTGTTGCAAGCCTTAGGGTTTCACACCAAAATCTTAGCGGCACGGGTTTGCAACCGCTTCACGCAGTGTTATGGTCCTCCGTTGGACCACTTGATAATTTTGGTAGATTTGGACGGACGGCAGTTTCTGTGCGATGTTGGGTTTGGAGAAGGTTTCGTGGAACCATTAGAGCTAAAGCCAGAGGTGGAACAAGCTGAAGGAGGAGGCATATTTTGGTTGAGTCTGGAAGAAGCTACCTGGGTATTGGAATGTCGGAAAATAGCTGGAGAGAGGGGGAGATTCCTCTATAAATTCACCTTAGAGGAGAAACAACTGGAAGATTTTTCTGACATGTGTCTTTACCACCAGACTTCACCCTGTTCTATCTTCACCTGCAAATCATTTTGTTCCTTGCACAAAGCAGGTGGTGGACGTGTAACCTATATAGGTCAACGGCTCATTTTCACCACAGGAAAGGATCATACGGAAACTGTCTTGCAGGACTCTGAGATTCCAACTGTTCTCTTTGATCAATTTGGGATCAAAATGAAGAGCTTCAAACCCAAGGATGAACAAATCCTTCCCCCTTCTCAACAAGATTAGCCAATGGGAGAAGCCAAACAGTGAGATTGTAATGAAATTGTAATGAAATGTGGAATTGATCTATTAAGGATCTATGGCTACCTCTTTAACAAGATTAATTCCTGAGGAAAGCAAAGGGTGATCACTTTTAGATTGTAATGAAATATGGAATTCGGCAGACAGTTCAATGAAGGATCTATTGAAGATTGTGTCCAAGATCATGTTTGTGGTTCTGTAAGCGTTAAGAGACAGTTCAACTGATTAAGTTTGGATATCCTACTGATTAGCATTTGTGTTATAGCAATTACTTCATTGTCATTTAGATTTTTAAAGAACCCTGCACCTGATTTTGCTTGTATTTGTACACTTATCAATGACTGCTACATAAAAGATGGAACAAGATGCTTCAGTAGTCTGTCAATCTACTTTTGTTCTGCTTTAAAAGAACCTGGGTGAGTTGGACTACAAATCCCATCTTTCCCAAAAGTATGAGATATTATTTAGATTTTTTTAGGGTTACTCACAGTTGTGATCTTTCCTGGGAAATTCTTGTGGTCCTTGTGTTGTCAAATGCAAGCTAACATACCACTTTGCATTGTGACTTTCTCAAAAGCCATTTACACAGTAAGAAACTGGATCCTAGCCTAGCCTAGCCCAGCCTTCCTCTGCCAAATCTTCTGAACTCACTGCAGCTGACAACAAAACATACATTCCTTGCATCTCATTTCTTGCTTTTTTTCACTTTTGCTTTATACAGACACAAATGAAACTTCTTTGGCAAGAGAGGTAGTCAAATTAAATTAAACCTCACCTACTACAATAAGAAAAAAAACCCCACCCTTTCCTTCTCCTACATCTGAACAGGTTGTTATAAATACAATGCAGCTACATTAATAGAAAAATATATATTGTATATTTCTTTCTTTCTTTTTGCTTTCTAGAATTGGAAGAGAGTCCTAAAAGTGCTTTTTCAAGAGGCAACTGGACTTTCTGTTTTTTTTTCTTTGAAGACTTTTTGCTACTCATCCAAGAAGCTTCTTCAGCTATGACTGGAGGGTGGGGAATGGAGGGATTTATAATCCTTGCAGACAGCTGGTCATTTGCATTATTTTTAGCTTGTCATTGAGGCCACCTGGAGGTTTATCTGTGTCATCAGGGTGACTTGAATTGTGCAAATAGATATGGGCCCTTCTTGGAACTGTTGAAAGGACTGTGTTGTAGACTGGAGATCGGTGATGTCATATCCTCCCACTCCTGCTAAGAGCTGATTGGAAAAGAGAAAAATTACTTTTCTACCTATGCAGCAGAAGAGGTTCGTGTACATATATGAATTATACTTGAAAATGAGTCTATATGTCACCACTATAGACATGATCGGGGTTTTCCAGCCAAAACAATTTCAAAACTGAGTCGTTTCCAGAATCGTTTCCCAGCCCGGGCACATTTTTCCCACCCATAAACTTCCCCCTGCAGTCAGGCCAAAAGCTGAAAGTAGGGGACAGCAGATCTGGCACACTGAGGCCAATTGCCACAATCATCCCCCACATCTCTCTTTCTCTCTCTTCCTTCCTGCCTGCCTTCTTCTTACCTACCTACCTACTTACTTTCCTAGTTTCTTATCTTTGTTTAATTTTATTTTTTTCCTTACTTCTTCTTCCTTTTTCTTTCCTTCCTTCTTATCTACCTACTTTCCAACCTTCCTATAGTTTTTCTTTCTTTTTTCCTTCCTTCCTATATACCTACTTTCGTATCTTTTCTTTTTTTTCTTTCTCTCCTTCCTATCTTTTTTCTTATTCTTTCTTTCCTTCCTTCCTATCTACTTACTTTCCTACCTTCCTACCATTTCTTTTTTCCTTCCTTCCTATATACCTACTTTCCTACCTTTTTTCTTTTTCTTTTCTTTCTTTCTCTCCTTTCTTCCTTCGTTTTTTCTTTCTTTCTTTCTTTCTGTCCTTCCTTCCTTCCTATCTACCTACTTTCCTACCTTCCTATGTACTTTTTTCTTTCTTTTTGTTTTTCCTTCCTTCCTATCTACTACTTTTTTTCTTTCTCTTTTTCCTCCCTCCCTCCCTCCCTCCCTCCCTTCTTTCTATCCCGCTGGTGGGTTTTAGGACTGCAACCCTTACCGCCCACGCTTCCCTCCCCCCACCCCCCAACCCGCGCGTGCTCCCCTTCCGTCTCTTCTTCCTCCNCCTCCCCCCACCCCCCAACCCGCGCGTGCTCCCCTTCCGTCTCTTCTTCCTCCTCCTCCTCCCGGGAAAGGAGGAGCCGAGCGCGGATGGTGCGCATACCCGCCTGACTCTGGAAGCCGCCGCGGAAGGCCGCCCTTTTGCGTTGCGTGGCTCCTTGTCCAAGCTGCCGCCCCGCCGACTTGGCGCCACCGTGGAGCAGGTAAGGGTCGGTGGGCTCGCCTTGCCGCTTTCTCTCCTTCGAACCGCAGCCATCACCCTCTCCCTGCCCTCCGGGCCTGCATTAGCGCTTCTCTCCGGAGCAGGAACAGGGAAACTGCAGCGGATTAGCGGCATGGTTGTTGTTGGGTTTTTTTGCATTTAGCAACAACCACAACAAAATAATGGTTATTTGGCTTCAAGGAGCGAGCATGCCGTATTGCGGGGGGGGGGGGGGGG
>BHFT01056173.1:15123-31004 GCA_004320025.1 Laticauda laticaudata
GGGGGGGGGGGGGGGGGGTGTTGTGTCCAACTCGGGCCACTTTAAGACTTGCGGACTTCAACAGCTGGCTGGGGAATTCTGAGAGTTGAAGTCCGCAAGTCTTAAAGTGGCCCAAGTTGGAGATACACACAACCCCTGCGGTGTTGGATAACCCTTTTCTCAACTCCTCCCCAAACGTTATGCCAGCTTGGGGAAGACTCGAAGCGCCCGATTTTGTGACCCGAGGAAGAAGCGTTGTCCTAATTCCGTGAGGGGAGGAGAGGGTTAAGGGAGAAGGGGGGGGGGAATAACGAGATTAATTCCCCGCCTGGAAAGGGAATTGGAGGAGAGCCATGAATTTGGAGTTGACAAAGAAAGATCGATCTGCAGCCCTGATTTGGAAAGGAAAAAAATAAACAAACCTTCCTGAGAATTAATTTGCTATTCGTATAGCCTTCTTGTGAGTTGTAGTCTGGGTTAAAAGCCCCCACTTAGAAAAGAGACAGACAGACAGAGATACTGTAGATTAGATGAGTAGGCAAGTAGGCAGGCAGATAGAGATTGACAGACTTAGATACAGTATATTAGATGAATAGATAAGAGATAAAGATTGTATGTACGTATATATATGTCTATACCCACACAGACATGTTTTTGTGTGTTTGTATGAAATATATATATGCATGCTGTTCAGCTTCCTTCGGGAATTATCCAACGTCATTGTAGTTGTGCTTTTAAAGTTGTAGCAACGTTTCAGCAGAATCTCATCTGCCATCATCAGGCTTCTGTATGGATATTCCATACAGAAGCCTGATGATGGCAGATGAAGCAATTTTCTGCTGAAACGTGCTACAACTTTAACAGAATACAATGAGCTGCAACTTTAACAGAACTATCAATTGACGTGGATCTACCCGAAGGAAGCTAACAGCAAAAATATAGTATGATTGAAAGCATGAAATAGAAGAGATGATTCCACCCACTGTTCCAACATTTGGAAGCCTGCACTCTCAAGTCAGAAGATCTCCACACACAAGCCAGGCAAAACACCTGGCACAGACAGACTCACTCTGATAACCTCCAGCTTCAAACCCACAGGCACCCAGACGAAACTAGCTTCCTATAGATAATAGCCCATCCTTTCACGTGAAGCCAAGCTGCACTGAAAGCTTCCAATACAGGACAGAGTGTTGCCAGCCAATCAAAGCACAAAAAGAAGAAACCAAGAAACACCAATCAAACAAAATCAAGACCAATAAACACAGACCAAAGACTCCAACCAATCAGGATGTAGAAAAAAACATCCTGCCACATAATCAGGCTAGCCCTCAAAACTTTAAAACGCAACGACTGTGAGCCCTGACCCACATAACAAACTCTACATCAGAAGCCTGATGATGCCAGATGAGATTCTGCTGAAACGTTTGTACAACTTTAAAGCACTACAATGACAGTGGGATAATACCGAAGGAAGCTGAACAGACACTGTAAGTACGCTGCGAGAAAACTTAAAAAAAAATATATTATATATACACACACACACACATATACATACATATATGTACAGACAAGACACAAATACACATAAATGTGTGTATGTGAGTGTAATGTTCATACACCAACTAAAACACTCATAATTGAATATTTAGTTCATGGATTACGGATCAAATTGAGGACAAGGTCTACTAACTGCGTTTCCCAATCTTGGCAATATTGAGACATGTCGACTTCAATTCTCAGAATTCCTGTGTCCACCTTTCCAAATCAGGGTTTATGCTTTAGTGTATGCTAAAGTTGTGGCTTTGTCAACTAATAATGATTGCTGTGCCTATCCATTAGGCTGCACTCCAATTGTACTCAGTCATGGCTCCTATGGGCCTCAATGAGCAGGGCCTGGTATAAGGGCTGCAATGAGAGTGTAAAAGTATTAGGAAGATTGTACAAATGTCTAAATTAAGGTTTTCATTAAACTACCATTGCTAATCCACAGTCTCTTCCATGGCTTCCATTGTTCCCCGGACGGCTTCCCCAGGCTCAGGGGTCTTCATCACTCGCCACGGTGCTTTTGTGGTCCGCTCAGATTTGGGTTACTTCCTTCAAACACTTGACTTCTGCTCAGGACAAGATCTCAAAATACAGTCCCTCCATCCTGCTTGCTGCAGAAAGGACCACTATGTGGGAGACCCCAGCAGTTCGGCCATCTATCTCCTACACGGGGATTCCTTCTGCCAAGTGGCAGATCTGAACTCCGAGCCTCCCTCAGACGTCTTCCCGTTGCACCCCAGCTGCCGTGGAGCAGACCACTATGCATTCTGCAAGGGATGTTTTTTCATGTTCTTCCTGTCACGAGGGGTTGTCCTCTGCGTGGCTGATCTGGCCACTGGGGCCTTGATTAAAGAGATCCACTTGGAACCCACCCTTCTCAATGGGTTGTATTACTATGGTGCTGATTCTGCCCATCTCGCTTGCTTCAGGATGGATGAGGAACAACAGCTTTGCAGCACCCATTTTTCCCCCACTGCAGGACATAAGAAGGAGTCCTTTGTGATCGACCCAGATGTGGTTTCATTCCTCCCAGGTGGACTGTCCATCACCCATGGTGCTGCCTTCGGTCAGTGGCAGTGCCTCAAGCTCCTCTCTAACGCAACAGACATGCCCACTCCCAGCAGCAATGAAATATCCCGCAAGGTTGGCTATTCCAAGTTGGAACTTGGGATAAAAGCTCAGGTTGAGAAATCGGTGAATCCAGAATCACTGGCAATGTCTCTTCTCCAGCACCAGTTTGCCCTCCCTAAGATCTACGGAGGGCTGGGACTTCAGACCGAGCAAGAAGAATGGGAAGAAGCAGCAGAGGAAGAAGAACCCCTCCGGGTGATCCTGCAGCCCAGGCAAAAGCTTTACTGGTGGCATTACTGCTTGGGTTTGGGCAAGACGCCCATCTTGTATTGCCGGTCCCTGAAGATCACCCGCAACCCTTCAGCTCCTACAAACATACCTTTGCCACGGGCTGAAGTTTGAAGTCAGACTTCAAGATGGAAGCTTTTAACAAGGCTAGGAAGAAGTAAATAAATATATACATTTATGTACTTCCTCTTCTTGTGTCTTTCAGTTGCAAATTACAGGTACAACCAGTGGTGGGAATTCAATATTTTTTACTACTGGTTCTGTGGACATGGCGTGGCTTTAACAGCTGCGGTGATTCACTGAACGACTGTGGTAAGAAAGGTCGTAAAATGGGGCAAAACTCACTTAGCAATGGAAATTTGGAGCCCTCCTGAGCTCATTTTCACCGGTGGAAGCACTGCAGGCTGGTCCTTCACTGTTTCCAGAGCAGCCCCCGGGCCAGATCTGGTCCCCAGGCCTTGAGTTTGACACCCCTTTCCTTGTTCATAGAATCTAAAAAGCCCAGAATCCTGTTACCAGCATACGTATGACTTGTGGACATGAAAAATGTTTGGGTGGTCATGAAGGGTTTTGTTGATTTTTCTAATAATTTCCAATCTGACAAACACAAGAAGAACCTATTTGTGCATCCTTCACACAATATGACATTAAGAAGAAGGGGAAAAAAAGATAACTCAGTGTGCTGTGACTTTTTTCCTCCAAGGAGTTGTCATCAAAACACCAGAATTAGAAAACAGAAGAATATGGAAACTAATGCTAGTTGGCAAAATAACTCTCTTCCATATTTCTCTACTACAGGTAGTCCTCGACTTATAACTTTTCATTTAGTGACCATTTGAAGTTACAGTGGCCCTGAAAAATGTGACTTATTACAATTTTTCATAGTTACAACATTTGCAGCTCCTGTGATCAAAATTCAGGTGCCTGGCAACTGGTTCATATTTATTATTTATTTATTGCCTTTTCAACTTCTTGACAAGCAACGTCAATGGGAAAGCCTGATTCACTTAACCATGTTACTAACTTAATTAACTGCAGTGATCTCCTTAACAATTGTGGCAAGAAAGGTGGTAAAATGGGGCAAAAATTCACTCTTAACATATATGTGACTTAGCAACACAAATTTGGGGCTCCACTGTGGTCATAAGTCAAGGACTACCCGCATTACATAACTTTGGCTTTCCCCAGCTTGGCATCCACTAACAACAAAAGCTGTACCAATTTTAAGATACGTTGAGGGCTTTATAAGCACGCAATACTGTTTTCAGAAAACAAGATTTATTTTTAGCTTTTTAAAAAAACAGCTGGGGGGAACAGTGCAATTTTTTTTCTCTGTCCTAACAAAAGTGTGTATGTATATACATAAAATAAAAATTACCTATTTATGTGAAACTAGGAATTGAGTGCCCTAAACATACTTGAATTGCATAAGGGAAATTTAAAAATCTCTGCATAATAATCATTTTGGCACCATACTCCAAATTTATAAAATAGGATTTATACAATTGGTATCGGAGGCTTAGATTTTCTTCCAACCTGTTGACCTAGATGTTTGAAACAATTCCCATCATTTTTTGAATAGCACGATCAATAACTGCGCCTCAAGACACTGAATACGTTTGGAGGTTGCCACCTTGAGGAAAACTATTGTAGAAGTATAAAGCAACTTTTTATCAAGCCAGACACCTAATCTGCAGTGCGTCTTAATATTAAACTGGACTCCAATCAAACTGGAACACGCTGAGATTACACAATTGCTAAGCCTAAAATGGAGGCTCTGTCTAAGCATCTCTACCAATAAAGGACAATAGTTGTAGCTTCGGGTTGAAATAAAGAGTTCTTAGTGCTCTCTGAGCTTGGTTGTTTTCTTGCAGATGTTTCACTACCCAACTAGGTCACATCAGTGCTAGCATCCAATGATGGTGCTACCTAGTTTGGGTAGTGAAACATCTGCAGGAAAACAATCAAGCTCGGACAGTACTAAGGAACCCTCATCTCTACCCTTTTAAAGTGAAAGCCTACAAATGTCATGACTTTTATCTCAGAAATCTCTGATTGGTCAAAACAGAGCCAAGATGAATGCTGGGAATTGAAGTTTTAAGAGAAATCCTGCAGGAATCTCTCTCATGGCAAAGAACCTATTTATTCAAAGTAATTCCAACTCAAAAGTCTTTGGCTCTCTCATAGCTTAGGTTAGCCATATTGCATGTAGGGAGTTACCTTCCTGCAAGCAACTTCACATTTCTGGAATGGAGAGAGCTCTGATTATTAGAAGAGAAGACAATCTCATCCAAAGATGAAATTCATTTGATATTAAGGAAATGGGAAAAATACAAGAAGTGTGGGCTTCAGGACCGAAGCATTTTTCAAGGTCCAGTCTTCGCCTTCATTCCTGAAGCATTTTCCTCCGTTGTCAATGGCCACAAATCACTTGAAGTTTAATATCTGAAGTTGACTGTTTAGATCACCTCATTTGGAGGGATCCACTCGCTCAGAAAGTAAAACTGAGAATAATCTCTGAAAGCTTGTTCAGGTCTTGGCAGCACGGTTCCCGGATGAGCACGAAGTCCACTTTTCTGTTTTGTCCCTCAAAAATCTCCAGAAGCTTGCTCCTCAGCCACTCCGTCTCTTCTGTGGAGCGAAGCTTCTCCTTCTCCTCAGGGCTGCCCTGCCGACCTCTCCTGTTGTCCCCTCCTGCACCAGCAGGGGGCCTCCTGTCCCTGAGGTGAAGGACCTCCGTCTGTGAGGTGGGACGTGGTGGTGTGAAGAGAGTGGAAGGCTGGCCACTGAAAGAGTGACAATCAGGATACTTGGTTCTGCAGTGTGGGGAGGAAAAAGCAGAAAAATTCAAATCCCACTCTGGGTTTTGCAAGAAATGGAATGGGTGATTTTTCTTTGTTTTCATCAGAGTTTCTCCATATGAAGTATCAATCATCTTATTTTCAAACCAATTATTTTAATTGGTGGCTGTTAGATTGATGGCAGATTTCACCTCCCTTCCCCCACTCAGTTTCTGCCCTCCATCCATCCATCATTTTGGTTATCGTATTGATGTATTTTATTCCCGTTGTGTTCCTTTGTCATTGTTTATTGTTTCTACTCTTTTACTTCTGTTTATCCAGCTTTTCATTTTTCTTCCTCTTTACTGACGTAAGCCACCTCAAGTAGTCCCATAGCGAGATGGGTGGAAAATAAATTTAACAAAATATTTTTTAAAAAATATTGCACAGAATAAGATAAAACAGTGGAGTTATGCACCACTGGGGAAATCTCAGTAATCTAAGCAGAATTTAAGATTGCTTTCCAAATTAATAGATTAACAGAGTTGAAAGGGACTTATCTAGTCCAACCCGCCACCCAAGCAGCCTCTACACTATTTCTTACAAATGGCAGTTCAGCCTCTTCATGAAAGCTTCCAGTGATGAAGCCCCCAGAACTTCTGAAGGCAAGCTGTTACATTGATTGATTGTTCCCGCTGTCAGAAAATTTCTCCTTATTTCTAGGTTGAATCTCTCCTCGATCAGTTTCCATCCACTATTCCTTGTCTGCCCTTCGGGTGTTTTGGAAAATGGCTTGACCCCCCCTCCTCTCCATGGTAGCCCCTCAAATGTCTCCCCTGGTCCTTCTCTTCACTAGACTAGCTACTCCCAGTTTCTGCTACATTGTATGTTTTAGCCTCCAAGTGCCCTCTTCATCGTGATTGCTCTTCTCTGCACTTTTTCTAGAGTCTCAATATCTTTTTTATAGTGTGGTAACCAAAATTGGATGTACTATTCGAGGTGTGGTCTTACCAGGGCTTTATAGATTGGTATTAGTGACTCGCTTATTCCTGATTCTATCGTTCTGTTAATGATTGTAAAATAAATCAGCAGAAGGAGTTTGAAATACTTCAAATATCAAAGGGGAAAGAGATCTTGAAAGCACTGCTTATGAAGGACAAGTAAATGCACTGGTATTAGAAAGTTAACTGAGCAGTAACTGAATAAACTGGCCCATAGTCAGTCCTGGGTCCAGGACTTCTCCATAACTGAGAAGTCGCTCACAAGATAGTAGTTGAAAGTTGTAACTGTCCACATGGAAAACTAGATAAGATAATTGGAAGGGACATTGGAGGTCTTCTAGTCCAACCCTCTGCTCAAACAAAAGACCCAAAACCATTTCAGGCAAAGGGATATCCAGTCTTTTTTTGGAAAGCCTTCAGTGATGAAGCGCCCATAAATTCTGATGGCAAGTTATTGCATTGGTTGATTGCTCTCATCATTAGGAAATTTCTCCCTCGTTCTAAGTTGCTTCTCTTCTTGGTTAGTTTCAAACCATTCTTACCTTGCCTACTGGTGCTTTGGAGGATAGTTTGACACTCTCGTCTTAGCTAACCCTTAGCTGAGTGTGGATCTGGACTTGGCCATCTCTGATGCTCCCAATGAGACTACTGCTATTCTGACCACTGGCTCCATGCTTCTGCCCAGCTGTCAATGGCCAAAAGGTTGAAGGTTGAACTCAGCTGGGCCAAAAGCATGTGTTCCCTCCAGATGTGCTTCCTGTCCTGATCCTTCACTTCCCTGAGCCACAACTACCAGGAGAAGCAGCTTGTCCTTCAAGCTGCTGACTTTTCTGGAGCTGCTACTCTGTTTTCCCCAAAAATTTGACCTACCCTGAAAGTAAGTCCTAGCTTAATTTTTACATGTGTGCCCAATATAAGCCCTAACCCCAAAATAAGCCCTAATTAATATCCCTCCCACTCCAGAGTGCATGGGTAAAAATTAAGCAAGGGTAGGGATGGGGGAGTGGAGCTGTCCTACTACCTCAAAGGTAAGGATAGTTGTAGCCAGGCCTCACACACCCCCAACACCTGCCTTGCCAGACCATTTCTTCTGCAGCCAGCAAGGCTGGCAAGGTTTTCCTGAAGGTCTCTGTAGCTGATAACAAAGCTCCAGATCGATCCAGAGCTCTGTTATTAGCTGCAGAGGCCTTCAGGAAAGCTTTGCCAGCCGCAGAAGAAGTTCCAGAAGGCCTCCAACAACAAAAAGGAGGCTGGAGGCGATGCATGCAAGTGAGATTAGTCAGTGGATGACATCCCCTGAAAATAAGACTTGGTGCCTTTTTTTGTGGCAAAAAAAATATAAGACAGAGACTTATTTTTGGGAAAACACGGTAGTTCTCAGCAAAGCAGTTCCCAGAACTGAGCCCAGCCTAGGTTTTCAGGCTCTCCTTTACAGCAACCAAGGAGAACGTTTTCATAAACCTTACCCTCAAATTAAACATTTTTCAGATATAATAAATAGAGCGATGGAATGCCAGAAGAGCAGATCTTTTCTCTCCTCTGTAATGGAACCTGGGGCTTTGGACTGAGCAATAATTGGAAAGTGAGATAGGAAAGATTGACAACAAGGGATTATTGGTTGTGGCAGCTAAAAAGGCTGGCTCTTCCCACTTCTGGCCACAAGATGGAGCTGTGCCATCACAGCAGTGTCCAAAGCCACAAGCCCTTCAATTTGACTGCAACCAAGAATTCTAGGAACTGTAATTTTAGTAGAATTAGAAAAAGGGGAAAGGTGGCAATTGGGAAATGCCTGGCAGTCCTTCTCTCCTCTGCCATGTTTTGCCATCCTGCCATTACGGATCTATTTCTCACCATCAGTCTTTAGAGTTAAGAAACACCCATCGTGGTGGCAACCAAGAGCAGCCTATGACTTTCAGCAGCTGTGCAGGGCTCAGCCTAGTTAATGCTTAAATTATAAAGGGATGTCCTGTTTCAAAGGGATTGCTGAGTCATAGCTGACTGAAGGCCACTTCACCGGCCACCCCAAAGTTGCAAGCTAGATCAGTTGAAATTTATCATGAACAAACCACTTCCTTGTGGTTGTCAAAGAAACCATAACAACCTCACCAAGAAGTTACCAGGAGTCAATCCCAAGGAAATTTTAGCTTTAGTCTCAGCAAATGGCAGACTTAACTCTTGTGTGGATGACCATCAAGAAGCTTGACTTGGACAAAACTATTTATGCGTTGTGGTCAAGAAACATGATGAATTTTTGAAAGATGTAAAATTGATTTTAAAAAAATCAGGAGTTAAATCTGAATTCAATATCAATTTAGGTTCTGGAGGTGACTCCTTGATTGCTAGTGTAATGATTGCTAAAGTATATAAAATATTACTCAAGATAAGCCTGGAAGATGAATATGTAAAAAAGACTGTATGGTAAAATGGGAAATTTTGGGGGGGTAAAATACAACGCTAGATAACTGGGAGAATGTATGGACTAATGGATTAAAATTTACTTTGAAATATAGTTTGAAAGAAACATGCACTCCCATAAAACCCGCAAGAGTTAATCTTGAGGAGCCGTGGTGGTGCAGTAGTTAAAACACAGTATTGCAGGCTAATTCTGCTGACTGCCAGAATTTTGATTGTGACCTGCTCAAGGTTGACTCAGCCTTCCATCCTCCCAAGGTGGATAAGATGAAGACCCAGATTGTTGGGGGCAACATGCTAACTCTGCTTGGAGAGGAACTGCAAAGCACTGTGAAGCAGTATATAAGTCCTATTGCTATATACAAGACGTTGGTTTTCAAATCTAAATCTAACCTGGCCAGAGTAGCTCAAGGGATGTATTTGTTAGAACTGCATCAGAAATATTTACCTTGTTTTCTTCTTCAGAAAATCTGCTAAGGTAGGACCACTTCGTCCTAAGGGGTCATCCGGCACCATAAATATGTTCCCCACAAAGGTGTACTGCAACAAGCTGCACAACATAAAACCAGAGAAGGGGTTCATACATTCTGCAAAGCCACAGTCTGTTTGGCAAACTCAAATGGGTCAGATCCACTGATTGTGCCATGTCCCCAAATGATAGTTTACAAGCCAGTTGACATACTAAACCACAAATGAGTAAACTAGTTTGGACTTCTTGCAATTTGCAAATCCAACTAGAGAGATTAAGAATAGATGATGGACTTTCCACCACCCTGCATGCCCCCTCCCCAAGGATTCAGCTGAGGTGTCAGTCTCTCACTGTTGAGAAACACTGCATTCTGGTCTCCTTATGATCTTGAACAGCCAAGGTTAAATGTATAGATATCGGTTCTGCTTGAGCAGGGGGCTGGACTAGAAGACCACCAAAGTCCCTTCCAGCTTATTCTAAAAATGTTAGCTTTCAGTAACCTCTTGAAAGCAGCCATTTTAGGAGCAACAAGAACATTCAATACACATTTAGGGGTAAGCCAATTTTTGCAGACTCTTCAGCACCTCAAGATTAGGCCCTAAAATCCAGTCACTGAATTTTACAGCAATTTGTTTGCTTTACATTCCAAATTAAGAGGGGCCTTGAGAGTAGTTATGGGCCCTGAGAACAGTTATGGGGTTTTCTCATCCCCAAAAGTGCTGTGCAGGTAGTCCTCAACTTACAACAATGGAGTCCCAAATTTCCATTGCTAAGCAAGACAGTTTTTAAATTGGGATTCTGCCCCGTTTTTTGGCCTTGCCACAATTTCTAAGTGAATCACTGAAGTTGTTAAGTTAGCAAGACAGTCAAGTGAATCTGGCTTCCCCCATTGACTTAGTTTGTCAGAAGGTCGCAAAGGGGATCACATGACCCTGAGACACTGCAACTGTCATAAATATGAATTAGTTGCCAAGTGTCTGAATTTGGATTCCTTGACCAGGGAGAAGGTGCAATGGAAAATTGAAAAATTGTCATGTCATTTTTTTTTTCAGTGCCATCGTAACTTTGATCAGTCACTAAGTGGACTGTTGTAAGTTGAGGACTAACTAACATTTGTAGTTGGTTTGGCTATTGTTTTTCTCCTTGAAATTGAGTAACTGCTCCCATTCACGATCCTTAGCACTGACAAACCACTGAAAAATCACTTCCCTTAGGGCTGGAAAGGAAATGGCGGCTGTTTCAGCAGAAACATAGAAGTTTGGCTGAGGTAAGAAGGAGCTATTAAGCGTAAGGAATGGAAACGAGAAAATCAAGAATGGCTGGCTGTTGAATGAAGATGGACTGAATACGGGTTATCCACAACTCATTCAGGGACTGTTCGAAGTTACGGCAGTGCTAAAGGTGTGGCACTCACAACCTGTCCTGCGTGTTCTAGCCATCCCTGCACTGCTTGAGTCAGGCGATGGGGATTGTGGTGGTTCACTTAAGGACCACAGCAAAAAACAAAACGGTCATAAAATTGGATGCAGCCTCACTTAACAGCCACACCACTTAATGGCAAATTTTCCAGGCTAAAATGTGGCTGTCGGGGACATCCAATAATAATAATCATGTCTCCAAATAGCTTCCTGTAGCTCTTGAGAGCCCTCTGGGCGCTCAAGCAAAGCTGATATAAGGTGGAGAACATTTCCTATCTGTAGGCAAGATATACAGGCAAAGAAACCGAGATTAACAGAATAGCATAGTTGGAAAGGACCTTGGAGGTCTTCTAGCCCAACCTCCTGCTCAGGCAGGAGACCCTATGCCATTTCAGACAAATGGCTGTCCAATCTCTTCTTAAAAACTTCCAGTGTTGGAACATCCACAACTTCTGAAGGAAGGTTGTTCCACTGATTAATTGTTCTAATTGTCAGGAAATTTCTCCTTAGTTCTAGGTTGCTTCTCTCCTTGATTAGTTTCCATTGTTTCTTGTCCTGCCCTCAGGTACTTTGGAGAATAGCTTGACTCCTTCTTTGTGAAAGCCCCTGAGATATTGGAAGACTGCTATCATGTCACCCCAGTCCTTCTTTTCATTTATTTATTATTTGAAGAGGAAGGAGGGAAGAGAGAAACAGACAGAAAAAGATAGACAGAGGAAGAGGGGGGGGAGGGAGGGAGGGAGAAAGGAAGAAAGGAAGGAAAGAAGGAAGGAAAGAAGGAAGGAAAGAAGGAAGGAAGGAATTATTTTTCACAATAATTGCTGTGGAAAAATTATGGCAATATAAAGGCAAAGGTTCCCCTTGTGCATCTGTGCCAGTCGTTTCCAGCTCTAGAGGGCGGTGCTCATCTCTGTTACAAAGCTGAAGAGCCAGAGCTGTCTGAAGATGGCTCTGTGGTCATGTGGCCAGCATGATTAAATGCCGAAGATGCATGGAACGCTGATACCTTCCCACCAAAGTGGTCCCTATTTTTCTATTTGCATTTTTAGATGCTTTCAAACTGCTAGGTTAACAGAAGCTGG
The DNA here is from genome assembly GCA_004320025.1 of Laticauda laticaudata. Lineage (NCBI taxonomy): Eukaryota > Metazoa > Chordata > Lepidosauria > Squamata > Elapidae > Laticauda > Laticauda laticaudata. The sequence continues at coordinate 27,169 of BHFT01056173.1, forward strand.
GACAAGTAACGGAAGCTCACTCCATTACGTGGTGCTAGGGATTCAAACCGCAAACTGCCATGAACTGCCACTAAGCCATCACGTCCCTTATGGCAATATAGTTAATAATAAATAAAGCAGCTCTTCTTCCATTGCATCATTTCAGAGGGGTCCTCAACAGCAGAAGCTGCATATTTGAATAACATCCTCTAGAAATAATTCTACGAAAACTGTGAGAAACAAAAGCTTTCCAATGCTCATCTTGAGTTTTTTCCTTCCCTCTGTTTCAATCCTAGGACTTCAGGAATGCAGCCTGAAGAGCATCTTTCTCATACTTGTTTTCAAAGCCTAAGAGGAAAATGTTGAGAGTCCCTGAGCATGGCTAAGTAGGTGTGTTTGGAGAAAATTCTGCATTAGGTGGGAAAGCGGAAAGGAGAAATGTACATGTAAGAGAGTGAAGCAGCAGTCAAGCTCAGCCAGAGAAAGAAGAGAAGAGAAGAGAAGAGAAGAGAAGAGAAGAGAAGAGAAGAGAAGAGAAGAGAAGAGAAGAGAAGAGCATAAGGAATGGAATGGAACAGAACAGCATAGAATTCGTTATTGGCCAAATGTGATTGGACACACAAGGAATTTGCCTTTGGTGCATATGCTCTCAGTGTGCATAAGAAAAAATACATTAATCAAGAATCATAAGATACAACACTTAGCAATAGTCATAGGTTGCTAAAAGCAATCAAAACATACTAGGAAAACAAATAAAACATAAATTGTAAAGATACAAGCAACACGGTTATAGTCATAAGTGGGAAGAGATAGGTAATAGGAAGGATGAGAAGAAGAATAGTAATAAATAAATAAATAACTAAATGGTCAAGGAGGAGCAAGCTTGGACTTCACCAAACCAGTGCAGACAAGCTGAAAGGGGAAGGAGATCCCAGCAGATTCACTTTCCAGCAGAAACTCTGAGGAGCTTCCATCTCCAACCCCAACACAAAATGAGAAACCTGCATTTGAGAACTTCACCAGACAGCAACAGAAACTAACTTGAAGGTTGCTAAATGTTGGCTAAAGTCTGGTTGTAAGCCCAAGCAACAAAGAAGAACAGACTGCTTAGGAGGAAGATATGCCAATAGGTGTAGACATTGGCATTGGATAATATGCAATATAGTACTAGATAGTCCTTGTCTTAACAGCTGTTCATTTAGTGACCGAAATTGCAATGGTGGCATTGAAAAAAGGGACTTGGGACCATTTTTTACATTTATGGCCGTTGCAGCATCCCCATGGACACAAATAATTAAAATTCATTAATTTTAATTCATTAATTAAAATTCATTAATACTAATTCGTATTTATGATGGTTGCAGTGTCCCAGGGCCATACATGATCACCTTTTGCGGCCTTCTGGCAAGCAAAGCCAATGGGGGCGGAACCAGATTCATTTAACAACCATGATACTAAGTAGCTGCACTGATTCACTTAATGCCTGCAGCAAGAAAGGTTGTAAAATAGGACAAAGCTCACTTAATCCACTGTCTCATTTAGGAACAGAAATGTTGGACTCAATTGTGCATAGAATCATAGGGCTGGAAGATACCTTAGAGGTCTTCTAGTCCAGCGGTTGCCAACTGGTGGGCCATCAGAAAATTTTGGTGGGCTGCAGAGAAATATTACCCCCAGAGCACCCCCCCAAAGCAATTAATCCAGGCTGTGCTGAAACACAAGGCTGTGGCACCCACATGGCCCACGGAAACCCTCCCCGCCCACTCACTCCTTACCCCACTCACTCCTTACCCGGGAAACTTGCCTGCTAAATTGCTATTTTTTTGACCATCAGCTGTTCTCCTGTGCTGGGAGATTTAGATTAGCTAGGAAGCAGGAAATAGTTGGATTTCTTGCTTTCTAGCTAATCTTTAGATCTTCAGCTCTGCTTTTAAGTACAGCTGAACCTCCCTTAGGACTGAAAGTACTATTATTCAGTGCAGACTCACAGCAAGCAAATTTTATGTGACAGACTGAGCTAGTCGACCGCAGATAGATAGATCACTGAATGATTCTGTGAGCAACTCAATCTGCCTGCCTGCTTTGCCTGACTTTGGGTAAAAGTTGTTCTTTCTTTTATAAAAAAAAATCAACATTTACATACATGGTGTGTTGTGAGTTAATTTTGTGAGTTTGCTAACAAATTTTATGTGACAGACTGAGCTAGCCAATGGCAGATAGATATCTGAATGAATCTGTGATTCTGTGAGCAACTCAATCTTCCTGCCTCCTTTGCCTGATTTGGGGTAAAAGTTGCTCTTTTTTAATAAAAAAATTCAATATTTATACAAATATTTATAATATTTACATACAAGCCATGCCCAGCTAGTCACTTGACTATCAAGCCACACCCACAAATTAGGCCATGCCCACAGAAACCTGGGATTTAAAATTATGAGTTTGGTAGTCCCTGAGGTCCAAAAGATTGGCGACCCCTGTTCTAGTTCAACCCACTGTTCAAAGGAGGAGACCATTAAATATGATCCTGATCAATTGATTACCTGGTCTATTTTTGAAAACCTACAGTGATGGAAGACTCACAACTCCAGAGGCAAGCTATTCAGGGGTGGGCTGCTGGGGGTTCACAGGGGTTAGGGAGGCCCCTAGCTAAGATTCTGTACAGTTCAGAGAACTCCCAAATCCCACTCCTGGCTGACCCCGCCCCACCCACCCTATCCTCCCCCTCCAGGAGTCCTCAAATGGCCTGTTTTGGATGCAGGCAAGTGCAGGGCACATATGGAGACTTGGAGAGGATGAAAAACAAGCCTGAAAGTTTGGGAAAGCTGGAAATGGATCCGTTTTTGGCTTCCAGAGAGCCTCCAGAGCCCAGGGAGGCTGTTTTCACCCTCCTAGAGGCTCAAAGAAAGCCTCTGGAGTCAGTGGAGGGCAAAAATGCCCCCTGCCCGCCATGGTGCAGGAGGCTGACTAGGCCACGCCCACCATGGCTACGCCCACCCAGCAACTAGGCAAGAACCCTTTGTTAAAATTTTTGAAGTCCATCTGTGAAGCTATTCCCTAATTAATTACATCAATTGATTACATTAACTAAGCCAGGTCATAGGTTTTGTAATAAGTAGTAAAGTAGAAAATAAGTAGATTTTTAAAAATTGTTTTCTCAATTAAAGTCTCCCAGGAGAAACACAGGGAGAATTAAAACCATCTGCTTGTGGTTTCTACCACTTCTCAAAAGAAACTCCCCGTTCCCCATAAGCTTGGAAATTTCAAGTATAGGAATAAAGGACTTATGGAATTGCCCTTGTTGACATCTTAAGTTTTCAGTGCGTGGCCTGCTAATTAGTGGAAAAGCACTGAAATGTGTAATTCCCCTCAGAGCACACCAGATGGTACAGACTCAAGGGACTGTATCAAATGCCTATTTCTGATTTAAAACCTGAGTTTTGAGGGCAAATCTTCAGCTTCCTTGACTGCCTCAACCTTTGTATATCAATCAAAAAATCCCTGACAGGAAGAAGTCAGAGTCTCACCCAATTTCTCCCCATTGGATAACCCTAAAATTAAAAGAAAAGAAGATTTGGACTATTTCATAACATGGGAACCATTCTATAAATGGTTAAATGACAGTTATTGATGTTAAGAGGAGTGGAATTAGGTGAAATATGGTTTATAGGAGAAAGAAAAACAGATGTATCTCATATATATATATATATATATTTGTTTTTTTTAAGTTTTCGCGGGTACTTACATGAATGCAGTTCAGCTTCCTTTGGGTATTATCCCACCTCATTGTAATGCTTTTAAAGTTGTAGCAACGTTTCAGCAGAATATCATCTGCCATCATCAGGCTTCTGTATGGAGTT